>CM021102.1:122842760-123114554 GCA_007115665.2 Sequoiadendron giganteum
ATATTTAAATATTATACATAATAATACAATATATTATATATTAGATACATAATTCGGTACCGATTATCATATATTGTATATTATATATCACATTATAAACTATATTGTATATTATATATTAAATTATAAAACTTTATTGCATTTTTTAAACTCATATTTAAAACATATCAGATATTGGATTCAAATCAGATATCTGATTTAAATCGGATATCCGATATGTTGACATAAAATTTAATTCCTATGGATTAAGCTCGGGCTTTCTTTGGAATTTGGTTCAGACCTACCAATCCTAAGAATTCAACATGCAAAACGTGTTTAACAACTTACTTTTCTTTTCCAGACTTCACTTATGTGGCTGATGAATTTTATTTTACCCAAAATTGATGAAATGAAAAGGGTTTGTAAAGGAGCTTCTCAACTTTCCACCAATATAAATTATACTTTACTTTGAATCTAATAAATTATTATTATTCATTTTCTATTAGAATTATGACTAAAGTCTTGATTGATAGCCTGATTGAAAAACATCTATAGATTTCAAACGGTATCACATTTTTTGAATCCAAAAGATGCGTCACATTATATGCTTCACATACTATAGGATTAAAAATAATTAATTTCATGAAGTTTTGACCAAGTTGAGGTGGTCAGACATATGATTTTTTATATTTTTAAAAATTTGTAATAAAAAATTCATAATTAATTATTTACTTAGAAAAAAATTACAAAAAAATATGCATCACATCAGGACATGAGTCCTCTACTTATATCAAAAATATTATAAGAAAATATTATCATTTTATTATGGTTAGGGTGGTCAAACAGACACCTACTTCTTATTTTTTCCTTGAAATTTAAGTACTACTGCATTAAAATTTCAATTTTTCACCAGATAAATTTTTTTTTTAGAAAAATAAACCTACCTAGTATTTTAGAAACTACATTCAATTTTCCATAGATTCTATTCTTACATATTTTTAAAATAATATAGATAACTTATTCAAATTTTTACGTCAAGTTGCCTAACTTTGATTTTTCTGAATTTTCATTGCCACTTAAGGGCCTATTTTTTCAATGATGATCCTGCACATACCCAAGGTCATTTCTAGGGATACAAAATTTATGAAAGATGACAATAAAAACATACCTTATTACCGAATCAACAATTAAGATCAAATCAATATATTTTGCTCCAAAATTTGCATCAGTAACCTCAATTATTTCTTTGTCATCCATAGCCTTCAGTTTGGGAACTGGTCCAGAGGAACTAATCGAATATACTTCTTCTCAAACTCTAACAAGGGAACTTTCTTCTAGACATCCAAGTTCTTCTCAACTAATACTATGTAGGCATCATGGATCTCTTTCAATTCACCTTCCCAAACCATGCTCAACTGAACTGATGATATATCTTCTAGATCTTACTATAAAAAATGTAAAGATATCTGTAGACATTGAAAATGTACAAATTTCATTCAACACACTTGATCCTATTTACTAACATCATTTATTTCTGAATCATACATTCTATCTCTTAATCATTATTTATCTGATTAAGTCTATCGCCTCCTTTGATTAAATTAATCAATTTAATTTAATTAACCTTATGTTTCTATTTAATTAAATAATTCATTTTATTTGATTAAATCCCTAAAGTCTTCTTATTAAATTAAATAAATTAAACCTTATTTGATTTAATCTAATACTTCCCTTCTTATTTAAATAAATCAAATCATTTATTTAATAAACCATTTCTTCTCAATTCTTGACTTAAATCAATTCATAAATCTAAGTCTAAATTGTCACATCACCTAATTTTTCATTAAATTAATCAAATCCATGATTAACTTAATCATTCTCACTAAAATCCTCTAGAGAATGCAAGTTGCACGATAAATCAAATACTTTGATTTATTAATTCTTCTATTTTCTCTCACAAAGCATCAAAAGGGAATATTCCCTCATTTGAATTCAAAAAGGTCAAGTGGACTTGGTCCTTCCAACAAGGCATTCAATGCCTCTTACATCTCCTTGTGCATTGAGCCAAGTGACATTAACTTCATTTCTCTTTCCCTCTTACATGTCACATTCAAAATTCAAATTTGAATCTCATGGCATTTATCATGCACATTGACCAAAATGTGCTCATTCCTCAACCATTCACATCTTGACAAGTGGCACTTGGCCATTGGATGTTGAATGATCCCACATTGCTTATTTGCACTCTCTCTTCCACCTTGGAAATCTATAAATGAGAGACTCTTCCTCTGATTCAAACATCCACAATTTGAGTAAACTTACTATACTCAACTTCATATCATCCACAACTCATATGCAAAGTTACTCTCTTCAAGTGAGAACTGATTTTGCAATCTTCATTCACCATTCCTATCAATTTCACATTTGCACCAAAGTTATGCTCAAATCTCTTTGGAGATTTGACCATTTCTTCATCAATCCACATTGCAACCATAGGAATTGGGAAAGGGCCAATTGCAACATATCATTGGCACCAATTCCCCCATAAGATCTTTAACTTATTTGCTTAATTAGGATTTAATTCAAGTTTCTTGCTTTATGTTCTTCATTTTCCTAATTTGAGCTTAATAAGTGGATTTCATGGCGAATCCTTCAAATCTTTACATGCATATTTGAACTAACACTAACAATGTTTGACTTCCTTGTGCATTTGTAGGTTTAGGGGTTCACAATATCTTATGTGGGAAACACTCTCAGAGGGATGCATGAAAATTCCCCAATAGACTCTTCTGACACATTCCTCAAATATCTCTTCAAACTAACTTGGACATTATCCACACTACTCACAACCTTTAAATTATCCATAGCAATAAAAATGAAAGATTGTGCAAACATGAATACCTCTATAAATGCCAACAAGAAATGTATAGATATCTTGCTTTTGGGGATCACTTCAAATCTACTTAATTTCTTCTTCAAACTCTAAAATTTTGAATTTCCTTTTAAGCTTCCTTTGCATGCTTCTCTGAAAATACATAAGCCTTTAGAATTATTTGAATTTTTTCCTTACATTCTGAATGCTTTTGCAATAAATACTTCAACTTGCAAGTAGATTACCTTGAGAATTGTGTACACCTCCATTCTTTTAAATTCTACAAACTTCATCCTTCACACATACGACTGAAAAAAAAAAAAACCTTAATATTGTTACTATATTAAATATACTTCTATCATGATATATCACAAGTACTGATGAGGGGGTTTATTAGATTTTTTGATAATTTCTCCCCCTTAGCCACAGTGTTTTCTTAGAAATTGATGGGAGTATCTCCATCAGAGACCAACATAGATAACACTGATAATTTTGATTCCTTTCTCTAAATACTTTCTATTTCCTTTCGTGCTTCTTCTGAATCAATGATTTGATCATTCTTCTTCACTGGATAATTAATTTTCTATCTTCTGTAGTTATTACCAAGGTGTTCTAATTTTTTGCACTTATATAAAACAATATTCTTCTTTCTATTTTCCTTTTTATTCAATTGACCAACTTTATATCCATTTTTCTTGCACTTAGAACATTTTCTAGAGAATGATAAAGAATCCTTCATTTTACTTTTGTAGTCCTTTTCCTTATGACCAAATTTCTTGCACGAATAACATAAGCCATTGAAAGATAAATACCTTTTAGCATCATGTCACTTGACAGGATTTTTTCTAAGATCCTTTCTTAGATCTTTGATTTTTCCATTTTTTTACTAAGTCTTCTTGCCATTAGATTTCTTCGCTTTAGAACTTCGACCTTCCTCAAACCCTAAGACACTCATCCATTTCCAGTCTTTGAAAATTAATCAATCTTTTGAGCATCATTGAGCTTATCTTAAATTTATCTTCAAAACTTCTTTCCTTTTCCAGATCGGAACTCAAGATTTTTGGTTCTTCCTCAAGCTTTATGCATTCATCCATCTTCCTTTGAATTTCCTTATATTCTTCAGTTCTTTTCTTCTCATCCAATTTTTGCAGTAGGCTATAGGTAATTTTATTCTCCCTCAACCAATAGATCACATGCTTCGATACTTCTACTTTGTAGCTTTTCAATGTACTCATTTACTTTTATCAACTTGTTCTTTAGATCTTCCATTTCTTCTAAATATTTGGTAGAGACTAGTTTCAGAGGGAAAAAATTCTTATGCTCAAATTTTGGGATCTTCCTCAAGATATTAGGCTTCTTCCAAGGAACCAAGCTCTTATACCAATTTTTGAACATCTGAAATACTTAGAGGGGGTTGAATCAGTATTCCATATAACCATCTTAAAATCCATTTAAACATTATCTCAATTCTAACTAGATCAATGAGAAGAAACATAAAAAAAATTCAATACAACCATACACATGAACATGAGTATTTGTACAAGGAAAACCCAATGAGGGAAAAACCATGGTGAGGGTTAACTCACAATATATTATATTCAGATACAAAATATTATGAGGCTCACTACTAGGACTCACTGTCCTTAAAAGGATCACAACTCAAGTAAAAAATATGGCTAATTGACAAGATATAATGATAGTGGCTCATTACTAATAGATTGAACTGATAGGATACACCTTCAATGTGCAAGGTTCAATTCTAATGAAGCTTAGAATATGAACTATTGTCTCACAATGTAGTCGCTCAACAAAAAAATGCACTGACCACAATTGATAAAGAATTTAAGCTCAAATCTTCACACACCTTCTCCTCTTCATATTTCACATTCAATCCATGTATCCAATTCCATCACTCATACTCATACTCATCTCATTCCTCAAAACACCTTATATATATAAGCATATCTTAATCATCAATTAGGTTAGCCTAATTATATAAAAATAAAATAATCAATTTTTTTGTTTTTGGCACCATATATGATTTAGGCATTTTATCCATGTAGTTCACTATAGCAAGCCGACTAACATCCATACATCATAAATAGTCTTCATAAATTATTGCATACGTTGAGTCGACCAAGACTAGAACACAATTCTCCAAACGAAAAAATAATCCTCAAAGAAAACACCTTACAGATCTAAGAACACATTAATTTCCCATCATACTACCAACATAGAGACTATCAATAAAACCATAGCATATGAATGTTCACTTTAGTAGAATGTAGAGTCTCCCACATAGTATGCCAAGCAAAGAACAATAGTAGAATATAGAGTTGAAATCTATTAGAGATAAAAAAATTCTCACAACAAAAGACGTCTCAAGATCCAAGATATAGTTGTCTAAATGAGTCAAGAAAACATGGTTAAGATAATAGAGTCATATCAGATCTTGTGGTAAATTCTGGACTTAAATACCAATACATTGATCCACCACAAGAGGGTATTACCAGTAGAGAACAACATCCAATAAACCAAGTAGACTTCCTATATAGTTATCATCATCTTGACATCAATTACAACATAGGAACAACCAAAACAAACCATCCATACTTCATTCTCATGTTGCAAGGCTCCCAGTAGATGGTATGTTCCAAACCAAAAGTCAGGCTCAAGTCTTCTTTGATGAAATGTGGTAGGATTTATGGATTATACTCTGCAACTATCTTTCCAGAAAAGGGACATGATAAATCCCCCCTTCCTAGAATTTATTTTCCTCAAGCAATGCAAATTTGGATGCTCTAGAATTTTAGGCCCATCCTAGGTAGCATCTTTGATGGGAAAATTATTCCAACAAACAAGATATTAAGTTATATTCTAATTCCCTATATTTTTGGTCCTAGTATCAATCACAACTTCCAAAATAAGGATGAGTTTTCCCTCATCATCTAGTGGTGAAAACTAGACAACAAGAGTTATATGAAATCCTAGAGTCTTGTTTAGGTATGAAACATGGAACACATTATGGATTTTTCTTTCTATTGAAAATCCTACTTCATAAGTGACTTCTCCAACCCTCTGGGTTATCTTGTATGACCCATATAACATAGGCTTGAGATTTTTTCCCCTCCTTTCTTGGTGGAAGACTATTTTTAGGGATTAAACCTTATGAATATCATATCTCCCACCTCAAATGATCTCTTTCTGTGTTTCCTATTTGCATACATTTATTTCTAATTATGGGCAACTTGCAGATGATTCCTAAGAGTTCTCAAAATATCTTTACTTTGACTTACTGAATTGTTAATTATCAAAACTCTACTATCTATGAGGACTAACTCTATAAAGGTTAATGCATCATACCCGTAGAGTTCTTTGAATGGATACTTGCCAATGGACATGTGATGAGTTGTGTTGTAGCAATAATCTCCTAAGTGTAGCCATTTGATCCAAGCTTACTATTGACTAGAGGTATAACTCCTCAAGTATCCTTCTAGCAACTTGTTTACAATTTTAGTTTTCCCATTAGTTTATGGATAATATATTGTTATACAAGTGATGTTGGAACCTATCAAATGGAATAACTCCTTCAAAAGGGTATTGAGGAATCGACTGTCTTTGTCATTGGCAATGTTCTTGGGTAGCCCATGCAACTAGAAAACTTCTTTGAAGAATAAATATGCAACTTGTAGAGCTTCATATTCACTAGAGATAACAAATAAATTATCATATTTATTCAATATATCGAGTAAAACATAAATACATTCTTTCCCTTTCACCTTGGGTAATCCAATAATGAAATGCTTGGAAAAACTTTCCCATTTGTGTCTTGAAATGGGAAGAGGTTGTAGCAATCCAGTCGAAAACTCTTGCTCTCCTTTTTTTTTTTCTTACATGTGATTCATTCCTTGATATGTGTGAGAACATCCTCCTTGAGTCCCCTCTAAGAGAACCTTTATCTAATATGTCGGTAAGTTTTTAATGTAGGGGCATCTGGGTCTATAGGTAATCTTGCTTCGCCCAAAAATATTTATTTTCTTTTCATGCTTATTTTTTGCATTTTTGGTGTCATTTAGATCTTAAATAGCATCTTGTGGAGTTTTTGAATGATCAAATATTCATTTACAAATACTTGGATTTTCATTTAAAAAATTAGAGGCAAACAATGTGTTTAATGTGATTTTGAAATTATTATATTTTTAAGGCTTGAAGGGTTTAAGGTGTCCATTGGAATGTTAGAGGGAACTTAAGAATAAGAATTAATATTCATTTTATCAATTTTTATGTATATATAAGTTTTCATAAGGCAAGCCACCTTTGTCATTTCATTCCTATCTTATTCAATGCAAAAATGTGGAGGCAAAAGATCTAGTGATTTTTGGAAAAATAATAAATGAATCTTTAATTACCGAAGGAGCACGAGTTGGTTTTGTATTTTATTTATTTTCAAAATACATCTAGAGAAGAAAGGTGTATGATATGGTGAAGAAACATTAACAACACATTTTTGAAGAAAAATTATTCCTTTATTTTATTCCTTGTGATGGAGTTTTGGAGGTTAAGTTGAGGGAAATGAAAGGGAAGATTTGGGTGCCAATTTTTGGTGCTTTCAAGGGGTGTAAAAATATATAAAATATACTATTTAATGGTGTAAAAATTCAGCAATCAATAGCAACAAGGTTGGAGAAAGAACTTGTAGGTTGCTCTTGAGAGTTACATAAGAAAGAGTGCAAGAAATAAGCTTGTGAAGAGAAGAGGAATAGTTGTAGAGAAAAATGATTTTGTAGGTGTATTATAGGTGTTCAAGGAAATGATGAGAGCTGCATAATGGACATAAAAGTCATGTTTTATAAGATGAGTGAATCCAAGAAGATTTGAATACATGAGGATTTGAAGACTCCTAGACAAGATGTGTCTACAAATTCTTGTAAAAAATTATAATTTTATTCAATGTTGAATCCTTCATATATGTAATTAATCTTGAGGAATTTTCATGTATGAATGCGTATGAATATTGAAAAGAAGGTATGTTTCAAATTATTTATTTATTTATGTGCTAATGTGTATTGGATGACATGCTATGGCTATAAGATTGGGTAGTTTGATAAGACCCCCCAATCTCATCCACAACAGTTTTATAGAACCTAAGATGCCTTGTCATAGGTGTATTATGATAGTCTTCCAATATATTCCCTTTTATTTTGGATTAGGGAACTAGGAAACATCTATTCTTGAATAGTTTAATAACTTCTTGCACCACATATTGGTCATCCTTTTCCATACCTTTAAAAATTTTGGTGGAAAAAGGATCCTTGGCATACTCATCCTAGATTGAATCCTTCTAGTTTGTTGATGTGATGGACACATGACATAAAGTAGGTCTCCTAGAGAGTGCATCCACCACAATATTTTTTTTTCCTTTGTCATATTCATGTAAAAGTAATATTCTTGAAGCTTACTTACCCATTTATGTTTCCTATCATTCAAATTTTGTTGGTTCAAGAAGAATTTCAAGTTGTTGTGATCTAATTTTTAAACCAAAAATCTTCCACACACCAAGGATTACAAAAAATTCTCTAAGGCATGAATTATGGTCAACATATCTTTGCCATATATGGAATATCCTCTTTTGTTTATCCTCAACTTCCTACTTTCAAATGCTATGAGGTGTCCCGTTTGAGAAATAATAGCTCTAGTTCATTCACTAAAAGCATCACCTTTTACAACAAACGGAAGTGAGAAATCAGGAATTTCAAGAACTAGACAAGAACTCATTACCTCTTTTAGTTTCTCAAAGGTTGTTTGTGCTTCCTCTATCCATTCAAAGGATCCTTCTTTTTTTAGATAGGTGAGAGGTATTACAAACAGAGAAAATCATTTGAAAAACCTCTTGTAATAGCTACACAGTCCAAAGAAGCCTCTTAGCTGAGACAAGTTTGTAGGAGGTATCCAGTCTAGAATGACTTGGATCTTATGTTGATCAACCTAAACTCCTTTAGTACTTATGACATTTCCCAACTATCATATCTATATTAACTTAAAATCACATTTCAAAATCTTTGCAAAGAGAGACTATTGTTCTAAAATTTCCAAGGCTACATCCAAATGCTTCAAATGTTATTCCCATATTTTCTATAGATCAAAATGTAATCAAAGAAAACCAACACAAAATTCCTCAATTTCTTACGAATTCATGCATGATTAGAATTTTTTTGAAGAATTAGTGGGACCAAATGACATAACCAAGAACTTGAAATGCTCATAGTGACACCAAAAAGTAGTCTTCTATAAATCTTCTTGCCTCATGTAGATTTGGTGGTATTTGGGCCTCACATAAATCTTTGAAAAGTACACTACACCATGTATCTCATCAATCAACTCATCTATCTACAGTAGTGCATATTGACCTTCTTAATGGTTTTCTTATTTAGTTCTTGGTAGTCTATGTACATTTGCAAGGTTCCATCCTTCTTCTTTACTAGCACCACAGATGATGCAAAAGAACTATAGCTTGGTATGATGTATCCCATATCAAAAAAATCCTTTATTCCTTTCTCTATCTCCTTATACATTCATGGATGGTAGTAAGGAGTGGTCATAATCAGTTTTGATCTCTTTTGAAGTTGTATGATATGATGGAAACCTCTATTCGGTGGAAATCCAAGAGGCATATCATTGAAAACCAAATTATTCTTATCCAAAATCTTCTATACATGTCAATATGAAATTGACCATTCTTAACTTTTGAAACTTTTGAATTCACCAAGCAACATCAATCCACACAATCTATTTCTTTTGGAAAATCGTTTCCATTCTCTTGGTTGATAAAACTTGCAGACCTCCATTAGCCATTCCCTTTAGAACCACATCCTTCCCATTAGCTTTGAACTTGATTTCCATCATTTGGTAGTTTTTAGTATACTCACCTAATGAATATAGCCATTGTACACCCAAAATTACATCAATTTCATCGAAACCAATATCATAGAAGTCGTAAAAAACCTTATGATCTCCAAATGTTGTGTCGAATTTCTAGAATTTCTCCTTGCAAGGTAAGTTATACCCATCTACCACAGTGGCACCGAGGCCCTCAAATTTCTCCATGCTTATTATTCTTGTCTTCACAATTACTTCATCAATGAAGTTATGCATAGCTCCTCCATCAATCAAAAGTCACTCTATTTGGAAAGGACTCCCCAAACCTTGAAAGAGTGGTATCTATGTGTATTGGATAAAGAGCCTAATATAACACAATTTTCTTTCTCCTTATCTTTCTCCCTTGGAAGGGTTTCTTTCATATCATGAAACTTTTTAGACTCATTTGATTCTACTTCATTGTAATATAGATGTAATACCTATTATATATGTGATATCTACTATTGTAACACACATTTTTGAACCTTAATGCTTTCTTACACTTCTAGGGTTTTTCACCTAAAAGGAGAAAGATGGGGAAAAATACTAATGTTACATTCAAGATTATGAGTTAATAGGAGTATGAATGTATCTAAATGCGATTATTTAAATGTAAAGAGCTGATAAAAGAGACTAAATATTAATGCTAAGCCTAGAAAATGAACTATGTTGGAAAACACATTGAGACATGTAAACATGTACAAAATGCAAACAAATCTAAATAGAAGGTTGTAAAAACTAATGTGTGCACTTGGAAGTGTGTTGCAGACTTGAAAGAAATTTGAAATTCTGAAAATAGTGTTTTTTATGTCTAGCGAGACACTTGTGCCAAGCTGGGCGGCTTAGTCCTTTTTTGGGGTGATTTCAAAAAATTGTTTTGAGGCCTATATCAGCCAAATGGGTATCTAGATCTATACATATCTATGAAAAATAGACATAGAGGTACTAGGTCACCACAACTAGTGGGAGTGTCCCTTTTTCCTTTTTAGAAGATTCGAAGGGAAAATCTATAGGCCTAAACCTGCACTTCGACTCCTGGTAATTTCTTAGATCTGGAACCGCATAACTCAACCTATAGGTGTCCTCTTGTGGATTATTTTCCATAGAAAACAAAGAGGTGTATTCAACAAGTCTTCAACCCATTATTCAAGCCCTCCAAAATACCTAAATCTGCAAACACACAAGGAAAGAAAGAGAAGTGTTGATTGTTAGGGATTGAGGGTTTTCCTTGGTCAAACCCCTTTGTAGATAATTAAATCTAATGAAGAAACAATATAATAAAGCATTAAATGTAAGAAAAATGGACTTAGTACCTTGACATGATGCAAGATCTTGAGTTGCAACAAAGATTCAACCCTTGAATGCCTTGGAGAGAGATCTTGATGACTTAGTATGCAAAAACCCTAGCTTTCTTGAGAAGAGAGGCATATGAGAAGTGAATAGTGAATGAGAGAGTTGTGAATAATGAGTGTTTAATGATGAATTAGGGATTTTACCCTTATTTATAGGCAATCCACCTAAAAACACCTATTATTTGATCCTCAAGCTCGACATGAAGGAGAAATAAACCAAAACCCTGAAAATAGCTCCAATGGGACTAGGTCGCCACCTTGGGTGACCTAGTGCACTTGGACAAGACTAATTTTCCCAAATGGGTGACCTAGTCCCATAGGGGCCCTTTTTCCAAATGGATTATTGGAGAGCAAATAAATTAGGTTTATATGGCGATTTTCTCAGATATTTGAGCAAGTTAAGCCTTGGGATGCATAATAAGGGGTTATAGGGGCCTATAAATGATAATTAAAATGGGTTATTTAGGTCTAAAATCCATATGAAAGGGTCCAAATGAGTGAAAAGTGTCAAAGGATACACTTTTTGGTGACACATTTAGCCCCCACTTTAGTGACAGGTTGAACTTGCTTCAAACTCACACTAAAGTAGATCAATGGAGATGGTGAAGAATGAAGAAGGTGGTCAAGCCCCAAGGGTTCAAGATTCTAATTCAAACAAACATACATGCAAGAAGACACATTCAAGGGTTAATGATATGCAAAAAATCAAGATACATGATCATGAAATGATGAGGATTGAAAGAGAGAAGAACGAGGTGGAAAAGATGTGCTCACTCTGGGGCCTTAGAACATCAGGTCATCCATGGGGTGAGTTGTCCCAAAGAAGTGGTTTAGTGCAAAATTCATGGCAATGTTTTAGCTTCCCACTGTATAATGAGGAAGTCATTCTAGTGCGTTAGCTTCCCATTATACTAATCATGCCAAAGTTACCTCACTTGATAACTTTTATAAGGCACCACAATTCTTGTGTAAATGCTTTTGAATATTATGTGAAGAATTTGTTGAAGGGGATTTTTCTTTGTTCATGTAAGGTCTTCTTCTTAGGGAGAATTGTGCCTAGTGTCTCCAAGAGAGGAAAAGTCAGGATGTCAAATCGTGATCCATGGGATGCCTCGTTCTCATTAGGCCACTTCAGTTGATCGTACGCTCTTGGAAGGAATAAAACCTAAAGACACCAACAAGAAGAGAACACATGTCAAGAAAAGAAAAATCATACCATGGAATTTTTTAAAAAGATGTCATCTATTTATTCCCCCATTTTAAAGTGGTTGCCAACACCATTACTATGAGAAAGTTCTTTAAATTAGCCAAGGATAGATGCTAAGAATACATGAGAGCTAACTCAGAAAGCCCTATGCCAAGGTATATGTTTTTGAAGTAAGCTACATCATGAAGATATGTAGTATGTCACACATTAGTCAACTTAAGACATGTCATCCAAATCCCAAGCTTGCTCTTATAATTTTATGAAAGGTTAATGACTAGTCAAGATAGACAACAACAAGTGACATACGAGGGTAAGGATTTTGAACCCTTTGCCCCTACTTAGTGCAAGACAAAGGTGAGCCTAGAATGGATGATGATATGTTGCTCCTCACGATGGATGTAAAAAATGCAATAGTGAGTATGCTATAATCCTACAACTATTACATGACAAGGAGCAGCAACTAATGTTATTTATGTGGTTAAGGAAATAAAGTTTTAGTAAAGTTGGCCTTGATAGTATAGACTTTTTCATTTATGTGAGTAATATCATTGTAACTTGGGTTATACGAGATGATGTTCTTAGGTGGGTGAAAGATTAGAGGATGCTTAGGAGGTCCAATAGTAGATGAGGATCTAATGGACACTTGTGTATGCATAACCTTAGCGAGCTTGGGTTGATGTATCTCTAAGAAAGGGAAATTGAGTATCATATTTTGACCATTACAAGGAAGACATAGTATTATTGCATGAAAGGAGTGCAACCATGTTGTTGTTTTCTTCCACCATGATACCTTCCCTAGTAGTAGAGTTCTTAGGAGAATGACAAACAATATTTTGTACACTATTGAATTCATCACAAGTAAGGGAATAATCTATGGTTGAAGTGTCTTGTGTCATAAGTTTCTCATGATTCTTGTCAATTGGATCTTGGAATGCCATAATATCTTTGTCACTAATAGGAGATATATTAGGAGAGGGGGAGAGATGATTTTTGTGCTTGTTGATGACTATATTTTTTTCCTCTAATGTGTCATTCTCTTGTGCCATCGTATCTATCCTAAGAGGAGAGATTTGTGGAAAGTGACAAACAATAGGTTTATCACATGACATGATTAGAGTTGGTAAAGTAGCTTCATCACTCATAGGATCGACATTATGAGAATGATAACTAGGAATTATATGGTTACCAATGATTAGATGTGTTTGTTCAAATAGACTCTTCCAAATGTGAGGAACATTAGGGAGGAGAGAAATAATTTTGTAACTCTCAATCATTGGGTTGCTTGATACCAACATAGCCTTGCTTATTAAAGCATTATTGCAAATAGGGGAGGTGTTGGGAGATGATTGAAGACTAGGTAAGGTAGTAACCATGATTTTAGCTTTTTGTTTTATAAGGTATTTGCAAGGGGTAGGAGGAGGAAGACAAGCAAGAACATCATTATCTTCAATGACTGTGTCTCCTTTCCACAAGATACCTTCATCACCAATGGGAGAGATATAAGGAGAAGAACAATTATGATTATCATGACTATCAATGCTTACATACTCTTGGGGAAAAGTTTCAGTGGATAAAAAAGGAGAGATGAAGTCGTCAATGGCTTTGTCTAACATGTCCAAGTCGCCACTACTAAAGGGCTTAAGAAGGGTGTGAGTGGGTGCTTGTGATGTTGTTAAAGTGTTGTTTTCATTTTGTAATAAATTTGATCTAAATCAACTAGGGACTAATGTTGAAAATGAAAATTGTAAAATTCTAATACTATTCATAAGTGCCATGAATTCTATGAAATGTAGTAGAAGCTATGCAAACATAAAATGCAATGTAAAGACATAGGATGAAGTGCCACTTTCATATTTCAAACAATGTAATTTACTGATTGTACTGAAAATAAAATGTTGTGAATGCAAAATGAAATTTAAGCAATGCATGAAATGAGGAAAATTGAGCTAGATTGAGTAAAATGCATGTAATAGAAAGACAAGTAACTGATACAGAGAGATAAGGGCATGAAACAAAAGCTTAAAAACAAGCTTTTCAACCTTGTAAATGGTAGTTTCTGGGGCCTGAAGGTCCTAAGTCGCCCAAGGTGGTGACCTAGTCCAGGTATTGATTTTTTTCAGAATTTTCTTTTTTTTTTGTTTATTTTTAATGGTGTTTGGGTTGTATGATGCAAACCTAAGATGAAAATGCAAAATTTCAACATTTTTTTAATGATTTAAGATGCAAAAATGCAACCTATATGCACTTTCACTAATGGAAAAAATTTAGAAACCTTAGAATGAATCTTTAATAATGCAACATGCAATGCAAGTTAATTCTAGGACAATGAAGGACTCTAAACCAGAAAGGAAGGGATTAAAAAGTTGGGCTCACCAAAATGTAATGAATATTTTGGCACCTTAATGCTTTCTTATGCTTCTAAGGTTTTTCACCCAAAAGGAGAAAGATGGGCCAAAATGCTAATGTTACATTCAATATTATAAGTTAATAGGGGTATGAAGATATCTAAATGCAATGATTTAAATGTAAAGAGCTGATAAAGAGACTAAATATTAATGCTAAGCCTAGAAAATGAACTATGTTGGAAAACACATTGAGATATGTAAACATGTACAAAATAAAAACAAAACTAAATAAAAGGTTGTAAAATAGAATATGTGCACCTGGAAGTGTGTTGCAAACTTGAAGGAGCTTTGAAATTCTAAAAATAGTGGTTTTTATGTCTGACGAGACACTTGTGCCAAGCTGGGCAACCTAGTCCTTTTTCGGGGTGATTTTGGAAATTGCTCTAGGGCATGTTTCAGCCAAATGGGTATCTGGATCCACACAAATCTCTAAAAAATAGGCACAAAGGGAGTAGGATGTCACAACAGGTGGGAGTGTCCCTTTTTCCTTTTTGAAAGATTCGAAGGGGAAATCTGTAGGCCTCAACCTATACTTCTGCTCCTGGTAATTTCTCAGATCTAAAACCATAGAACTCGGCCTATAGGTGTCCTTTTGTGGATTTTTTCCCTAGCCAACAAAGAGATGTCTTCAACAATTATTCAACTCATTCTACAAGCCTTCCAAAATACCTATATCTACAAACATACAAGGAAAGAAAGAGAAGTGTTGATTGTTAGGGATTGGGCATTTACCTTGGTCAAACCCCTTTGTATATAATTAAATCTAATGAATAAGATAATAAAGCATGAAATGTAAGAGAAATGGACTTAGTACCTTCTCATGATGAGAGATCTTGATTTGCAACAAAGATTCGACCCTTGAATGCCTTGGAGAGATGTCTTGATGACTTAGTATGCTGAAAAACTAGCTTGCTTAAGAAGAGAGGTGGATGAGAAGTAAAGAGTGAATGAGAGAGTTGTGAATAATGAGTGTGTAATGATGAATTAGGGTTTTTCAGCTTATTTATAGGCAATCCACCTAAAAATTCCTATTATTTAATCCTCAAGACTAACATGAAGGAGAAATAAACCAAAACCCTAACTTTTCCTGCTCAAAACCCTGCAAATAGATCCAAAGGGACTAGGTCACCACCTTGGGTGACCTAGTCCACCTGGACAAGACTAATTTTCCCAAATAGGCAACCTAGTCCCGTATGTGCCCTTTTTCCAACTGGATTGTCCGAGAGAGAAGAAATCAGGTTTATATGATGATTTTATGTCACGTACTGATTTTATTGATTATTTAAATGTAAATTATTAATCATGAGATTGTTAATTATAATGTTTAATTTTTTTTTAAATTGAAGTGAAATTGAAATTGAGATTGAAAGTGGAATGTAAATTGAAATTGAAATTTAAATGCAAATGAAATGATTTGAAATGCATTTTTATTAAATTTGGGGTTTATCATTGCTGATGAAAATTCGAGTGCAAGTGATCACAACAACAAGTGAACATGAGTGAAGGTGAGAACATCGATTAGGTAGAGTCATTTTATCCATTAGATGTTTATGAGGATGATGGAATCTCACACATACACTTAGTTATTATTTTAATGTATTTTGTGATGATTATTCTTGCAAATTTAAAATAAGTTAAATTGATTTCTCAAATATATGTGAAAAGATTATGTTGCTTTAAATGACGATTCAATTATTTTGTGAGAAACTTCATCTTATTTAAATAATTAAATTCCTTATGTCAATATTTTATTATTACTTAAAAATAATGATGCTTTTATTTCAAATTAATAGAATAGAGTTTTAATTGTGAAAAATTATTAAAATGTAAAATAGTATTATTAATATTGGAAAGATTTGTTGAAGAAATAAACAAATATCTAAAACTAAGCTAGTGAAATCAAATTGGAAAAACAAATTACGTTAAAATTGGATATTGAATTCAAATTAGCAGTTTACAAGCAGAAGAAAATATCTTCAATCAATGGAAGGTAATCAAAATTTAAAACTTGGAGTTTGATAATTTGAACTGGAGATCAAATTGAAATTGTGGATCTTACTTTGGGAATAACTCCATCATCAATGCATGAGGCAAAAGGGAGTCTGGGAAGAAATTCAAAATTGAAAAGAGAGTGAAAAATCCATTTTTATATTTGAGCGAAAAAAGAGACACTGGATTATCGATTTATTTAGGGAATTCTTAGGATATTTTATTCCCATCTCCTATACACAATGAAGGAAGGAAGAGGGAATGAGATCCCACATGCACAAAAGAAGAAGGCAAGTAGGAAACATAGAGGTATGTGGGAAGAGGGAAGAGCCAGCTCCCAAGTGTGTACGAGGAGAGCTAGCGAAGGGAGGTGTTAGTAGATTTCCACATGCGCGTAGGGAGAAAAAAAGATCTCCAACCCAAGCGCATGAAGGTAGCAGGGTGCAGACAGGAAGGGGAAGATAGGCAGCTGGGAGAGGGAAGGTACAACAAAATAGAGGGTGCATAGCAGACCAGACCCCCATCTCAGCACATGCACAAAGAACAAAACAAGCACCAGTGAAGTGTGTGGGCTTACCCATCTCCAATCCCACGCAAGGAGAGAAGGAGGAGGATGTGGGGGAAGAAAAGAAGAAGGTAGTAGCTGAAGGAGAGAGGAAGGTGTGCAAGAAGACAAGGAGCACCAGGAAACATTGCCAGAATCGTCATTCACAAGATGGAACAAAAAAATCAAATAGAGGACACAACTACAGAAAATTGATTCATTGCCAGATTTAGAAAACACACAGTTGAAGGAGATTGACATGTAGATTCATTTGAAAACAACATTTATCAATTTATCAATCTTAGTATAGTAAATTTAATCAATCTCTTTTATTGGCAATTCATCAAATGAAACCATTTATTGTTTCATCGAACTTAGAAGAAAGATCAAACACCAGATTGGATTGATGGGAAAATTATAGAACAAATATAAATAGAAAACTACTGAGAAACAATAGATCTCTTATTTAGAGAAATTCTCATATTAATAAATTGAAAAGATCAAAATAGAAAAACGTTTATTTCATTCTGATTTAGAAGAACTTTAGAAAATCCAAACAGACAGATTTAATTCTTAAAATGAATGAATAGAAAAGATAAAGACTATGATTAAATACTTTTGAATATTAAATGTGTTTGCAAAATACAAGTTAAAATCAGTGAATTTTGTGAATAAAACTCAAATTATTACAAAATAGAAATGAAAATGAGATATTAAATGTGTTTTTGAAAAATTAACTATTTATTTTCTGGAAACGTGAAAAACAGAAAATAACTCAAGTAGATTAAAATATGATTTTTTTGGAAATTAAACGAATTAGAATAAGATTATTTCAAAGTGGAAATAAATTAAATAAGTAAATAGAATGAAAGAACGTGTGCTCTTTTATGCTTGTTTAAATATGTATTTAATTTACATACTTAAGATAAACCTTCTTTTTGTTATTTAAATTATTCGATTTAAATATTAATTTAATGATGCTATGTTTTAAAATGATAAAAAAACATTTAAACCATTTTTCTTTGCTTGAAACAAGATTGTCGTTAAATTGTTTTTGAAAGTGTGAACCTCTAAACCTGCAAATGCATAAGAACAACAAACACGTCAAATTGTTAGATCAAATGCAAACGAGCATGAGAGATTCCCCATGAAATCCATCTATTAAAGCTTAAATTAGGAAAATGAAGAACACAAAGTAAAAAAAGCATGTAAATCCTAATTTAGCCAATAAACTTAAGATCCCATGGCGGAATCGGTACCAATTGATATGTCGAAATCAACCCTTTCCCAACTCCTTTGTAAGCTTGATGATTTGATCCACTTGATGGTTGAATTCCTACATAACCTAACTAAGAACTTGATAAAAAGATATGAGAATGGCTATGCTTGAAGATGGATTTGAGTATAATAAGTTTACTCAAATTGTGGATGATATAATAAGAGGAAGAGTCTCTCATTTATAGATTTCCAAAATGGAAGAGAGAGTGAAAATAAGCAATGTGGGATCATTCAACATCCAATGGCCAAGTGCCATTTGTCAAAATGTGAATGGTTGAGGAATGAGCACATTTTGGCCAAAGTGCCAGTTTGAATTTTGAATTTGATGAAGTGACATGTTTAGGGGGGATGAAAGAAATGGAGTTAATGTCAGTTGGCTCAAGGCCAAGGACATGTAAGAAACATTAGATGCCTTGTTGGAAGTACCAAGCCCATTTGAATTTGAATTCAAATTTGAGGGAATATTCCCCTTTTGATTCCATGTGAGGGAAAATATAGATTTAATAAATGAATTAAATCTATTTTCATGTGCAAGTTGCATTCTCTAGAGGATTTTAGTGAGAGAGATTAACTTAATCAAGATTTGATTAATTTAATGAAGGATTTAGATGATTTGACCGTTTTGACTTAGATTTTAGGATTGATTTAAATCAAAATGAGAAGAAATGATTAATTAAATGAACGATTTGATCTATTTAACTAAAGGGGATAATGCTAGATTAAAATAAATAAGGTTTAATTTATTCAATTTAATGAGAGGAATTTGGAGATTTAATTTAAATAAAATATATTATTTAAATGACCAAAGATAGAGGATCAATTAAATTAAATTGATTAATTTAATCAATAGGGGAGAAAGACCTAATTAAATAAATAATGATTTATCTAATTAAGAGATGAACAAGTGATGATAAGTTAAGAAGATGATTCAGGAAGAAATAACATTAGTAGGATCAAGATCAGGTGCATGTATATTTTACGTGTCTACATTTTTCCCCTCTTTGAAGCAATGTACTTGTTGCATTGATTCAAAAAATTTAGCAATTTTTTTAGATGCCCCACTGTTGCCCCAAAGGAAGGATTATGCCTATATATTGCCCCCTCAAGATATCGAGCGGAAATGTACGATTTTCCGATCGAGATTGAGATAAAATGCGAGAGGAGTGGTTCTATTGATCAATGGACGAAAGATAATTCTTTGATGTAGACAATTTTGATGATGTATAGATAGTCATCGGCCATGGGTAGCCTCATGTATATTTTGATACAACACACTGATTTTAGATAAAAATGTTAGTAAGGATAGAAGAATAAGAAGAATAAGATGGATGGAAGGAGGATCCACAAAAGTTCACATTATTACCGATGATGATGATGTATTGCTTACAAGGAGTTCGGATTTTCAAAGGGCCAATTACTTTATGTTTGATAACACACATAGGTACAATGCATCAAGGTATAAAGGACCAGGATGGCATTGTACCTAGTGTGATGGACTTTGACTCGTCAATCAGATAGGAGTATTCTTGTTCACACTTGACATATAGAAACCTTGCTAGGACGGACCTAACAAAGCAAGAATTCGCCAAGTTATTTTACAAGAACATCCAAAAAGCACAACAAATAAAAAATATAATGATCGTTGCCCCATTCCTTTCTCTTTAAACCTATTTTAGGCATCATCGAGTTGTCCTAGGAATGAATGCAAAATAAGATAAGTCAAAAAAGACCAAGACAAATTAAATAGACAAGCTAATGTTCTTCATACCGCTAGCCAAGGCTAAACTACTGAGGGATACCTGATGCTTATGTCCATCGCAGGAAAGCTTCATCCTAGGAAATGTTGTGATCAGGGTTTTGATGGGATTGATTTGGATGAAAGCTATTGATATTCTGAGTTGACCAACTTGCTTGCTTACTAACTTTGACGATTAGGTGTCCACTTTCAAACCTGTTAGACTTGCTTCTAATTGCTCCACCAAAGGATGAAGGCGATGATTGAATTATTAGGAATGATGACTATCGTGGGTGAAAGTGAAATGAGATGGATGCACCACTTTGGGTTTTCAGATATTTTGAGGCTATTTTGGTATTTTTGAAGTGTTTTGCAAATGTTTTTGGTATTTTCACATTTTTCACTATTTTTGGTATTTTAAAGATTTATGATGAAGAGACTAACTTAAAGACCTATCCTAGGGGTCTCGAGAGCTGATCCATAGATTAGCCTTGCCTACGTTATACACGTAGAGACTACATAGTTCGACTGATGACTTACTTGACTCAATGATGAGATAGATGGGAAAACGGATTGCCAATGCGACAAACGCCTAACGACTGACCTTAACTATCTCGGGGGATGATCAAATATCAACCTTACCTACATTCAAGCTTAGATATGACGTAGTTCAGATGAAAATTGACTTGACAACTGATGAGATAGATGGGAAAATTGATTGCCATTGTGACGGATGCCTAAAGGATTGACCTAAAATGTGAAATAGATGGGCAAATAGATTGTCAATGTGACAAATGCCTAAGGACTGACCTAAAATGTGAAAAAAATATGAACCCCTAAACCTGCAAGTGCACAAGAACAACAAACATGTCAAATTGTTAGATCAAATGCAAACAAGCATGAGAGAGTCCCCATGAAATCCATCTATTAAAGCTCAAATTAGGAAAATGAAGAACACAAAGTAAAAAAAGCATGTAAATCCTAATCTAGCCAATAAACTTAAGATCCCATGGGGGAATTGGTGCCAATTGAATGTCAAAATTGGCCCTTTCCCAACTCCTAAGTTGCAAAGTGAATAGTTGTGAAATGGTCAAATCTCCCAATGAGATTTGAGCATAACCTAGCTATGAAAAAGATGAAGTATGGAGTGATGTGCACAAAATTGGCTCTCAATGTTAAGAGAGTAACTTTGCATGTAATTTTGGATGAGAAATGAGGAGAGAAGCCTCCCATTTATAGATTTTAATTTGGAAGAGAAAGCAATATTTAAGCAATGTGGGACTAACTTTCAATCCAATGGTTGAATGCCATATGTCACTATGTGAATGGTTGATGGTTGTGCACATTTTAGCCAAAGTGCCAATAAATGCAGTTAGTTTGAATTTGAATTTGTGAAATAACTTGTTGAAGAGGGAAGGGAAATTAAGTTAATGTCACTTGGCTCAATGCAAAGGACGTGTAAGAGGCCTTAAATGCCTTGTTGGAAGGACCAAGTCCACTTGGACCTTTTGAATTCAAATTGAGGGAATATTCCATTTTGATGCCATGTGAGGGAAAATAGATGAATTAATAAATCAAAGTAATTGATTTATTATGCAAGTTGCATTCTCTAGAGAATGTGACATAGATTAAGATTAAATTAATCAAAGTTTAATTAATTTAATGAGGAATTTAGGAGATGTGACAATTTAGACTTAAGTTTATGAATTGATTTAAATCAAATTGAGAGGAAGGGTTTAATTAAATAAATGATTTTGATTTATTTAACTAAAGGGGAAAATGTTAGATTAAATTAAATAATGTTTAATTTATTCAATTTAATAAGAAGACTTTAGGGATTTAATCAAATAAAATGAATTATTTAATTAAAAGGAGTTTTATAGAATTAATTAAATAAAATTGATTTATTTAATTAACAGGAGATGATGACTTAATTAGATAAAGTTGATTTATTTAATTAAGAGATGAAGAGTGATGAATTTAATCAAATATAGATTATTCGATTAAATGACTAGCAAAGGAGATGATTCAGGATGAAATGGTGTTAGTAAATCAGGATCCAATGTGCTGGATCGAATTGTACATTTCCCATGTCTATAGAAAGATTGTATTTATTTGAATGGAACCATGCATGCTTGATAAATGAATTTTCATGTCATGTGTTTGGAAAGTTACCTTCTGGGATGGGTGCCGAATATGGGTTATTAGAGAGTGTAGTTTTCCTTTTCCAAAACTGCTTTTATTTGTCGTGCACGACATTTTACCTAGCCAAGTAACATAAGGACCATTGAAATAGATGGAATGAATGAACTCTCTACCATATCCTAGTATCAAACTTGCTTGTTTATTAAATGAATTAGAAAAAATGAAAATGCTTGTGGTTTTACTAGTTATACTAGGCACGCACCAGATTCCATCTTGCTTGTCAACTACTTTTTGCTAATCAATTTGTGCAGGGTCGGGTATTCTTTGAATGACTAAGGAAGACCGGGGAAGCGCAAGCTTCGAGGTTGGGCGGAAAAAGCACCTGATTCTTGTTCTCGTCTTCATTATTGAAGATAAGCTATGGATTGAAGATCAAAGGATGTTTGCTTCATTTATGTATTATTGTATTCTTTAAATTATGTAATGTAGAGCTTAAGGTGACAGAATGCCTAAGTCTCAACTTGTAAACTTATATTATAACTTCTTTTGAATTATTATCAATGTTGTGTAAGATGACACATGTATGAATTTAACTAGAAATATTATGAATCTTTTTATCGACTTTAAGTCATTGTTTTGGAATTGTTTGAATTTTATGATGTTTAATGAATGATGTGTTGACTTTATTTTGAATACAAATGAATTTAATTTAAGTATTGTCGATGTTTTGAATATAAGATTTTCGCTCTTTACATTTGGTATCGGAGCCCTAGGTTTGAACACTAGGGTCCTTTGTCCATTACACTAAAGAAACATTCCTCTATGTAGGAATTGTGATACATAATGGGTACAAGAGGAAAAAGAGCTACTGGAAGTAATGAGAATGACTGGTTAGATCAGATTCCCAATCTTTTGAATCATCATGGTTCCATAATGGATAATCTGGAATAGAAATTTCAAGGATTTAGAGAAGGACAAAACCATCGGGTTGAAATTCCCCAAAATCGAGAGCAACCCAATAATGAGAATCCAAGGGTTGAAGAACCACCAAATCCTCAAGCTAGGATTGAAGGGGAGTTGGTGAAAGACTTAAAAAGGGTAACACCACCCAAGTTTGATGGTAAGACCATCGTTGATGGAGCTGAAGCCTAGGTAATTGAAATGGAAAAGTACTTTGAGCTCAGGAATATTTCTAATGAGACCAAGGCAATTTGGGTTGCATACCAGCTTACTTGAGAAGCTGCTACTTGGTTGGATAATGACAAGATTGAGAAGAAGTTACTGCCAGGTGGAACTACATGGGAAGTGTTCATGCAAATTTTTAGGAAGAGATGGCTTCCATAGCTCTTCTTTGACAGGAAGATGACAGAGTTTCAGAATTTGACACAGGGTGGTCTGATAGTTACTCACTACTGGGAGAGGTTCCCTAATCTGCTAAAGTATGTACCACAGTATCAAATGGATGAACGGTTCTGTATTCGTAAACTCATCCTAGGATTGAGGCCACAGATTGGAGTTGATGTGGATATTCATAATCCATTGACTATGGATGAAGTCTTTGAGAAGGCCATAAAATAGGAACAAAAGTTGCAATAGGTGGAAAACTATAGGAAGAGTGTGAATTCTAAACCAGAATTTGGAAATGGGAAGTTCCAGAATAATAACAGTTATAACCAGAGGGGTAACAATAATCAGCAGATAAGGAAATTGAAGAGAGGAACAAACACCCAGGATAAAGGAGAAGGAAGCTATGGTGTAAACAAGAAAGTGAATAATAAAAACACCAACTTCTCCAATATCAGGAATAGGACAGGTGGTTACCCAGGGCCATGAGATGGATGTTAAAATTGTGGAGGAGATCACTATGCCTCCAATTGCACTCAGCATATAGGAGGTCAGCGAGGAGGTAATGATCGGCGAGCACCGCAACACCAAATTCATGCAGCGGTTGAAAACCATCAAGTAGACTTTCAGGCTTCACCTATTCAGATGTCGGGTAAGATTTTTGGTCAATCAGTTTCTATTTTGATAGATATAGGAGCTACTGAATGCTTTATTGATCCTAAAGTAGTTGCTAAATTACCTATAAGACCTAGTTTTATGTCACATGCATGGATGGTTCAGTATGGAAATTTAGCAGAGAAGAGGGTAGATTCATGTCTATCATGGAGCGATTTAGAGCTACCTAATTTCTAAACCCAAGTTAACCTATATGTAGCACCTTTGGGTTCTTATGATGTGATCTTAGGGATCAATTGGTTAACTATGAGGATAAGGTTGTGAGTTTTTTTGATGATTTTGGACATCCAGTTAAGATTTTATGATCTTGAGAGCCTCTAGAGTTGAGACATATCTTAGCCATGCAGCTAAAGAAAGCACATCAAAAAGTATGTTCCATATATGCTATATTGTTGAGTGACTTGGATAATGTCCAACACAGTCTAGAGGGCTATCCAGTTCTTAGGGAGTTCTTGGATATCTTTCCTGAAGAACTTACTAAGTTACCACCGAAGAGAGAATTTGATTTCTCAATTAAAATTTTACCTGGAACAGAGTCTCAATCCAAGGCTCCATACAAAATTACTACTACAGAGTTATACGAACTAAAGGTTCAATTGCAGGAGTTACTAAAGCAGGGATATATTAGACCGAGTGTATCCCCATGGGGTGCACTGGTAATCTCTGTTAAGAAGAAGGATGGGACCTTGAGACTATGTATTGATTACAGGATGTTGAACAAGGTTACCATTAAGAACATGTATCCTTTACCTAGGATAGATGAGTTTTTTGATCAGATGAAAGGGGCTACAATATTTTCTAAGATGAGGATATTCCAAAGACAAATTTTAGAACTAGGTATGGACACTACGAGTTCACAATGGTACCTTTTGGTCTAACGAATGCTCCAACAACATACATGAATCTTATGAACAACATATTTAGAGATTGTTTAGATGATTTCATGCTTATATTCATTGATGATATTCTAATTTACTCTAAGACAGAAGAGGAGCATGAGAAGGACTTGAGAATAGTCTTGCACCAACTAAGAGATCGAAAGTTTTTTGGAAAGTTTTCAAACTGTACTTTCTTTAAGAAGAAGGTTCACTATTTGGGACATGTCATTTTTTTTAGGGAATCTCAGTTGATCCTATGAAGATAGAGGCAATAATGGATTGGCCAACACCTCAAAGTGTTCCTAAAGTTTGTAGTTTCATGGGACTTGCAGGATACTATAGGAAGTATGTGGAAGGATTTTGCAGGATAGCAACACCTATAACTTCTCTTCAGAAGAAGGGAAGGAAATATGAGTGGACTGAGAAGTGCGAGGAAGCATTTCAAACTCTTAAATAGAAGTTGACATCGGCACCAGTATTGACTGTACCAGATCCTAATGAGCACTTCATAGTGATTACGAATGCTTCAAGTGAAGGTGTAGGAGTTGTGTTGATGCAAGAAGGGAAAGTGGTTACATATGAGTCTAGGAAACTAAAACAATATGAATTGAATTATGCGCCATATGATCCTCAGCTTGCAGCTATTGTTCATGCATTGTAGATGTGGAGACATTATCTCCTAGGGAAACCATTTGAGCTTAAGACAGATCATTTAGGACTTAAGTACATCTTCACATAGTTGAACTTAATGCGAGACAAAGGATGTGGCTTGAGTTCCTAAGTGAGTATGATTTTGGTATTGAGTATATCAAGGGTAAGGAAAATAGAGTTGAAGATTCTCTTAGTAGGATAAGACATCTCTCTTGTATTTTGACCACAAGGTCAAATTTGAAACAACAAGTGTTGTAGTATCTTCTGACAGATGAGCATTATGACAGGGTCAAGCAAGCCTTAGAGGTAGATCCTTTAGATCATAGATTTGATGGATATGTGATGGAGTATGATGGTATTGTGAGATATCAGGGAAGGATGTATATCCCTGAGGGTGGAGACTTGAGGAAGTTCATGATGCACCTTATTCAGGGCACACAGGAGTTACGAAGATGGTAGTAGAGTTGAAGGCTTTGTATTTTTGGCCTAAGCTCAAGAAACATGTTATGGAGTATGTAGCTATATGTTTAGAATGCCAGCGGGTCAAAGCTGAGCATGTGCATCCAGCAGGACTTTTGTATCCCCACGATATACCTAAGTATAAGTGACAAGTAATCAGTATGGATTTTATCCAAGGATTACCTCTGAGTAGGAATAGGCATGATACTATCTTAGTAGTTGTTGATAAGATAACGAAGGTCTCACATTTCATACTTGGGAATCTGAAAGATGGATCATTTACTCTTGCGAAGAAATTCATGCAAGAGATATTCAGTTGCATGGCGTACTAGAAACCATTATTTTTGATAGGGATACTAGGATGACATCTAGGTTCTGGACTACACTGAATGTAGCTTTGGGAACTAAATTGAATTTTAGTTCTACATATCACCCACAAACTGATGGCTAAACTGAAAGGGTCAATCAGGTTGTTGAGGATTTACTGAGGATGTACTACATGGATTAGTAGTACAAGTGGGAGGAATATTTACCATTGGTTGAGTTTGCCTACAACAACTCATTTCATGCATCTTTGGGTATGACACTTTTTGAGGCACTTTATGGATGAAAAGTTTGCACAATGATTAGTTGGGATAGGATCATCATTGGGCCAGATATGCTCAAGGAAATGGATGAGAAAATGAAGTTGATCAAGGGTAGGTTGAAGGAAATAGACAAAAGAGATATGCTGATAGGAACAAGACTTTCAGATAGTTTTTGTAGGATATAATCTTTTTGAGGGTTAAGCCTCATAAGAGTTCTATTTCATTTGGGAAATAATCAAAGGTGGCACCGAGATTTGTGGGACCCTTTGATTTACTAGAATTTATTAATCCAGTTGCTTATAGAATAGCGTTACCACTTGCTCTAGATCGACTCCATAATATATTCCATGTTTCTTTGTTGAAACCATACCATCATGATGCA
This sequence comes from Sequoiadendron giganteum, assembly GCA_007115665.2. Lineage (NCBI taxonomy): Eukaryota > Viridiplantae > Streptophyta > Pinopsida > Cupressales > Cupressaceae > Sequoiadendron > Sequoiadendron giganteum. The sequence continues at coordinate 122,870,158 of CM021102.1, forward strand.
TCTCATATTCTTGATTAGCATTCATTACAGGTATAGGATCTAGGGGTGGTGCTAGTGGAGCCCATCTGAATCCTAGATAGGCGTAGCATTAAGCTGCGTAACAAGGATAGTACTCAATACAAGGTCTAGTGGAACCAATATACTGAGGATAGTGCTACATGGGAGGATTTTGAGATGATTGACCGTCATTTTCCTCATTTGTTTTCCTATATTAGTATTTTCTTTATGCAAAGATACTTGATACTCTGGTTTTTTATTCACATGTTGTGAACTTTGATAGCATTGATGCTACTATGATTTGTTCATGCTTATGTTTTTGAGAACTATACTATTACTTATTATTTCACTGTGATAGAGATACTATGTTTTATGATCGAGATACTATGTTTTACTGATTGAGATAGTATGTTTTATTGATTGAGATGCTATGCTTATTGAATGATTAATAAGACATTGAGATGATGTCTCTTCCAAGAGGGGAAGGATGTCGCGTACTGATTTTATTGATTATTTAAAAGAAAATTATTAATCATGAGATTGTTAATTATTATGTTAAATGATTATTTAAATTGAAGTGAAATTGAAATTGAAATTGAAATTTAAATGCAAATGAAATGGTTTGAAATGCATTTTTATTAAATTTGGGGTTTGTCATTGTTGATGAAAATTCAAGTGCAAGTGAACACAAGAACAGGTGAACGTGAGTGAAAGCGAGAACATCGATCACGTAGAGTCATTTTAGCCATTAGATGTTTATGAGGATGATGGAATCTCACACACACACTTAGTTATTATTTTAATGTATTTTGGGATGATTATGCTTGCAAATTTAAAATAAGTTAAATTGATTTCTCAAATATATGTGAAAAGAGTATGTTGCTTTAAATGATGATTTGATTATTTTTGAGAAAATTGATCTTATTTAAATAATTAAATTCCTTATGTCAATATTTTATTATTACTTAAAAATAATGATGCTTTTATTTCAAATTAATAGAATAGAGTTTTAATTGTGAAAAATTATTAAAATGTAAAATAGTATTATTAATATTGGAAAGATTTGTTGAATAAATAAACAAATATCTAAAACTAAGTTAGTGAAATCAAATTGGAAAAACAAATTACGTTCAAATTGGAAATTGAATTCAAATCAACAGTTTACAAGTAGAAGAAAATGTCTTCAATGAACGGAAGGCAATCAAAATTTAAAACTTGGATTTTGATAATTTGAACTAGAGATTGAATTGAAATTGTGGATCTTGCTTTGGGAATAACTCCATCACCAATGCATGAGGAAAAAGGAAGTCTCAGACAAAATTCGAAATTGAAAAGAGAGTGAAAAATCATTTTTTATATTTGAGCAGAAAAAGAGACTCAATTATTGATTTATTTAGGGAATTCTTTGGATATTTTATTCCCATCTCCCAAATGTGGTGAAGGAAGGCAGAGGTTCTGAGATCCCACATGCATAGAAGAAGAAGGCATGTGGGTAGCAGAGAGGTACGTGGGAGGATAGATGGAGAAGGGAGGTGTTAGCAGATTTCCATGCGCGTGCGGGGAGAAACAAAGATCTTCAACCCAAGCGAATGAAGGTAGCAGGGCACAGGCAAGAAGGGGAAGACAGGTGGCTGGGAGAGGGAAGGCACAACATAATAAAGGGTGCGTAGCAGACCAGACCCCCAACTCAGCACACACACAAAGAATAGAACATGCACTCATGAAGTGCGTGGGCTTACCCATCTCCAATCCCATGCAATGAGAGGAGGAGGATGTGGGGGAAGAAAAGAAGAAGGTAGTAGTTGAAGGAGGGAGGAAGGTGCGCAGGAAGACAAGGAGTAGTAGGAAACATTGCCAGAATCCTCATACGCAAGACAAAACAAAAAAAATCAAATAGAGGACACAGCTACAAAAAATTGATTCATTGCCTAATTTAGAAAACACACAATTGAAGGAGATTGACAAGAAAATTCATTTAAAAACAACATTTATCAATCTATCAATCTTAGTATAGTAAATTTGATCAATCACTTTTATTGTCAATTCATCAAATGAAACCATTTACTATTTCATCAAACTTAGAAGAAAGATCAAACACCAGATTGGATTGATGGGAAAATTATAGAACAAACATAAACAAAAAACTACTGAGAAACAATAGATCTCTTATTTAGAGAAATTCTAATATTAATAAATTGAAAAGATCAAAAAAACAAAACATTTATTTAATTATGATTTAGGAGAACTTTTGAAAATCCAAACAGACAAATAGATTTAATTCTTAAAATGAATGAACAGAAAAGATAAAGATTATGATTAAATACTTTTGAATATTAAATGTGTTTGCAAAAAACAAGTTAAAATCGGTGAATTTTGTGAATAAAACTCAAATTATTACAAAACATAAATGAAAATGAGATATTAAACTTGTTTTTGAAAAGGTAATTATTTATTTTCTCGAAACGTGAAAAACAAAAAATAACTCAAGTAAATTAAAATATGATTTTTTTTGGATATTAAACGAGTTAGAACAGGATTATTTCAAAGTGGAAATAAATTAAATGAGTAAATAGAACGAAAGAAAGTGTGCTCTTTTATGCCTATTTAAATATGTATTTCATTTACATACTTGAGATACACCTTCTTTTTTTAATTTAAATTATTCGATTTAAATATTAATTTAATGATGTTATGTTTTAAAACGATGAAAATACAACATTTCAACCATTTTTTTTTGCTTAAAACAAGATTGTCGTTAAATTGTTTTTGAAAGATTGTATTTATTTGAATGGAACCATGCATGCTTGATAAATGAATGTGCATGTCATGTGTTTGGAAAGTTACCTTCTGGGACGGGTGTCGAATATGGGTTATTAGAAAGTGTAGTTTTTCTTTTCGAAACTTCTTTTATTTGTCGTGCATGATATTTTACTTGGCCAAGTAACATAAAGACCATTGAAATAGATGGAATGAATGAATTCTCTACCATATCCTAGTATCAAACTTGCTTTTTTCTTGAATGAAGTAGAAAAATGAAAATGCTTGTTGTTTTATTAGTTATACTAGGCACGCACCAGATTCCATCTTACTTGTCGACTGCTTTTTGCTAAGAGATTTGTCCAGGGTCGGGTATTCTTTGAATGACTAAGGAATTCTAGGGAAGCGTAAGCTTTGAGGTTGGGCGGAAAAAGTGCCTAATTCTTGTTCTCGTCTTCATTATTGAAGATAAGCTATGGATTGAAGATCAAAGGATGTTTTCTTCATTTATGTATTATTGTATTCTTTAAATTATGTAATGTAGAGCTTAAGGTGACATAATGCCTAAGTCTCGAATTGTAAACTTATATTACAACTTCTTTTGTATTATTATCAATGTCGTGTAAGATGACACGTGTATGAACTTAACTGGAAATATTATGAATCTTTTTACCGACTTTAAGTCATTGTTTTGGAATCATTTGAATTTTATGATGTCTAATGAATGAAGTGTCGACTTTCTTTTGAATATAAATGAATTTATTTAAAGTATTGTCGATGTTTTGAATTTAAGAGTTTCGCTCTTTATATTTTATCAGATATTTGATCAAATTAAGCCTTGGGATGCACAATAAGGGGTTATCTAGGTCCAAAATCCATAGGCAAGGATCCAAATGAGTGAAAAGCATCAAAGGCTACACTTTTTGGTGACACAAGTACATTTATTGTAAGGTAAATATAACTTATTACAATGTAATATGTTGATCTTTTATATCACAAGTAGTTTGATCATATTATATTTCTTAAGTGCATAATTAATTTGTGATACTTTTAGTTGATTCTAAAATTAGTCAATTTGAATGATGAAACAAACCAATGTTTATTATCTCTAATAGTTAATATAATTTTAAGTTTTTTATATAATGTATCTATAATGATATGAGAATATTTAAAATGTACATGATCCTATGATCTTTATCAGGGAAATTTGATATGACATTTTCATAGAAAAAAACATGTATAATTTCCCTTGTTTCTTGAAGGGAAAAATAATCTTACTAAACATATAATAATAGGGGAGCTATCCTTTCTGGGTTTTCTCCTATAATAGTTCCATAAGGAAATAGCCACCTATTATAAGAAGGTTCTTTATGCCCAAGAAATTTAGAGGACATATGAAGATCATGCTAATATTAAATGTATTATATCATTTATTTTTTAAAATAGAGTTGTTTATATCTAAATGAATCCCTTTTTAAGTAGTGAGGATATGATTAGTTTATTTACACTCTTTAACAAATTATGACACATGAATATGGGTGGAGAAAAAAATCTTTATTCCACTAATTACTCGATTTTGTAAAGCTATTTGAAAGAGAATGAATCTAATATATCATCAAAACTAAATAGTTCATCCAAAAACAATAGAAAACTATCAATAGCTAGTTATTCTCTAGCAAACTAGAACTCATGCTCCAAAGTATGCATTTATTGGTTTTTCCAACTTCAAGATGAGATGTGTACTCTAAAACATTACATATTTGAGAAATAAAAATATCCAAAAGATGAACAAAAATATCATATAAGACACACTGTCACCATAACTTAAACAAATAGTTTGATCCATGCAAAATTTCTCAATATCCTATTGGTAATTACATGTTGAATTTTAAATCTCTCTACTTTATGATGATATGTGATTCATAATATTTAACATCCTTGTATATTTGTGATAATTATAATTTGGATTTGAGCTACATGTTCTATGCAAATTGTTTGCTCAAAGTACTAATTCTTTTATCTTAAAATTCCAATTTAATGCCTAAAACTTTTAATAAATGGTAGCTAGTTTTTCATAAGGAGATGCTGTATTAGGTTTTATAAAAATAAATAAAAGTGTAGTCTTAGAGGTACATCACTTTTCTGCAAAGATTGTAGGATGTGTACAAAATGAATTTGTTGAAAAGATTTTAAAAACTTTCAAGAAAATTCAACTAGCAAGAGTAAGCCAATTTTTACAAAATTTGCTAACATCTTCTCTCCATGTGCATTCTTGATTTAAATCCATAGTAAAGTGGTGATATATTCGTCCTAATACAGCTAGCTGAATAGACTTAGTTACAATCTTTGAAGATAAAAATGAATGAAAGAAAATGATATTCTCCTATTACTGCACACTCTCGAGTTCACACAAACTGAAAATTCAATACACATGACAATTTCCTCCTAGATTTAATAAATTGAGTAGATATATGACAACTAAAATGGATTGTAATCTTTTGAAATATATAAATAAATTGGTTACACTACCCATTTTTCCAGCATCATCATGTTATTCTTTCTCATAAAATTTTTCTATCCCAAAAGGAATTCTACATGAAAATGATGTTTCTATTCAAATATTAAATCAATACTAAGTTAACAATAATGTCATAGTAAAAAAAAGTGTCATTTTAATTGGGTAGCAGTTTATGTAGTTGGAGCTATTAAGGAATTTAATGCAAATTTAACTTGGCTTGTGTCATGATGCACTATTTCAATTTTTCTCTATCATACTATTTCAATATCTCTTGTGCTTGCATGTTTTCATTTTTTTGGCATACTAGTGGTTGATGCCGTGTATTCATCTTCCAGAGAGTGAAGATTCTTTCTCACCTGCAATCAATCTTTTCAGTGTCATCTCATAGAAAAAGTGAAATGTAAGTTGCTTGACAATCTCTATCTGTTAGACTGTCACAAAAAGATACATATTTTATGAACAAGAATAGTACGGCTTACTTGTGGTTTAAGAAATTTAAGTACGAAAAATTTATAACATTACGAATATGTGAACATTGACAGGGACTATTCCAGCTATTTATCTAGTCGAATCAAATGAACGATCTTCTATATTGATCTCTAATGACTTTATATGATGCAGTATCAAATGTTAATTTTAATATAGTTTGATCAACCAAGTTATTTGAAACCCATCAAATCTCTTAATTATCAAATACAAAAACTTTCTGTCATGTCGTTTGTCTTCTGGCTACTAATTGATGTATCAAGCATTACTGGCACACAAACGATAAAGTCCATATTTGATAATTACAAATGGTATCTACTTCGAATCTCCTTAGATGTATACAAGGAGATATGTGAGTATAGGAAAAGATTATATATCTCTTGTACGTTTCCACCATGACATCGAATTACAGACCACAATTAAACAAGATTAGACATACCACAAACCCCAAATGCGAATCATAAACTCAAAACTTTAACGTGTCGGCAGAAGATCTTCAACGAAGATTACACAGAAATCCTAAGAACTGATCATACTAATACGGCAGTCAGTCATTTGTACATCTCACTTGAAGGGACGGAGCAATAGAAGTCAAATGCATAGCTCATTATTTGTAAACTAAATGAATATCACATGGTTGGGATCTCATTATTGGCTGCAAGCAATATATTCCTCTTTTATCAGGTATATTTTTCATGATTTTCTTTGATTACCCAATAGTGACTAAAGATTTGGTTACTAGAGTATCCAAAATTAACTTTTGAATCATCTTAAGTGCTTTGATGTTTATTGGAAAAAATTTCATTCAAATAAAGCTAACATTTCTACCTTTTTCTAGCACACTTTCACAAATTTTTATTCTCATCCTTTTCTAGGTACTTGACTAAAGTGTCTCATCGCTAGAGTAAAACTATATTACATGATATGAATAAATGAATCTAATTGGTACAGATGTTCTATCTTAAGGATATACTCGAGGTCAAATAAGATAAAGAGAGAAAGTAAGATGGTGTAGATTCAAAAGGAAAACAAATGAAATAGCTATATAGTTCAATGACAAGTTTAATTTAATTACATTATATGAATAAAGGAATCTAATTGGTATAGATATTTTATCTTAAGGATATACTTGAAGCCAAATAAGTTTAGAGAGAAAGTAAGATGGTGTAGATTAAAAAGGAAAAAAAATTGAAATAGGTATATAGTTCAATGATGAGTTCAATTTACATTTTATATTTTTTCTTTGTGGAGGGTTATTTTACATCTAATGGCATTGAATAGGAAGATCATCTTATGCAAACCTCATGTATGCAAATGTTTTAGTTATCTTTTTGGATGTTGACATAATGATATTGGTGGCTTGTACAATTTTGTATTCTAGATCACATTCTTTTGTATTTCAAGTAATACATTTTCATATCTTGGGTTGTATATTTTTTATCAATTTGTAGTAGTATATTGTTGAAAATTAATGTGGTCAAATTTTTATCATCTAGTAATGATGGTCTTCTGCCTTATTGGGAGGTTCAAACTTGAGTATATTATTCAACATGATAGTTCATTTATTAATTTTGTGTATTATTTCTAAATTAATGTAATGGTGAGAATTTGCACCCTAGGAAAATTCCCCATTTATTTACCCTTACCTTATAAATTATAAGCCCAATGATTTAAACCCATTGTCATCAACTTATTTCTTCCACATGGCCTTGTATTTTTGCGTCGGTGGAGGAATTTCTATTGAGGATGTTTGTTGAATGTCCTGATAGGATTCCTACCCTAGAATCTATTGAACCATTATGTCTTTGGTTGGCTACAAATATAATGTCTTATGTCGACCCTTGACCGATGAAAATGACCTTTTACCTCTATTTTAGCAATTTAAACTCGTTCTTTCATTCCTTCATGCCAATTCTTGTAAATTCTTGCTCATTCTTCCACTCTCTCACTCTTGAAGCTCAGTCTTGCTCTATTCTTGGTGATTCTTGTTTTCTCTTCCCTCTACATGGCTTCTATAGTGAATTATTGTTGTAACTTCACCATCTTTATAGGTAGATGGTGCTCCATTATCTTGGCATGGCATCATCTCTTGTCATCTTCTTCTCTTAGCCTTAAGTGCTAGCAGAAGAGAAGTTGATATTGGTCCTTTTACTTATTTACATAATTGTCTTATAGAGTAGCATTCGAGCTCTCTTTGCACTCTATTTGATAGCATCATTTCCTTTCTTTTCTTTAACAATTTCTCTATATCATTTCATATTTTCTATCCATGGAGGTGGGAACACTAAAATGGGGGTCTAATTGAGGTAGACCTCAAAATGCAACCCAACATTTTTCCTGTTTATGTGTGTGCAGGTGTTGATTCATCAATTTGGAGTTACAACTGAAGATTTCGATTTCGCGAGTGGAATGGTATCTTTTCCTACTCTTTCTTTGTCATTTTTATACTAGAATAGCTTTTCAATATTCTTCTTGTTATTCTTTTTACTTTATGTATTTTACTTATCAAACTGTAAAACTGTCAATCGAATCATAAGTAGGAACTTTGTGTTTTCTACCTATTTTCCAGACCTTAGTGCATCCCTGAGACGCCAATGTGTCATGTTAGAGTCTAGTTCTCGCACTACCATCCTCAAAAAGTGAGCTATCTGGTTTGTGGTTTGAAACCTCTCTAGCTAGCTCACCCAATTTTTAAAACTCCAATCAAACAACCTGAGGTAGTTTAGGGTAGTTCATTCCTTCAGGGCTCTCTCATGAATTGGCGCCTCGGGGGTGACAAATCCCCGTACTCTACATTTTTAGTGAACTCGATGTGGGTTGATACCACAATAGTGGTTTACAATTTTTGGCCAAACTAGACACACAAATTATTATTTTTAACTAAAGCTTCACATTCGAGCACCTATAGTGGCTAAACCGTGAGGAATTTGAAGATGATGCAAACTAGAGTCTCATCACATTTTGTCCTTAGATTCTAAAAAAAAAAAATTTCAAAATTTTTGGAATCAGATTGCACTTGTTTTTCCATCTCCCATGAAAACTCATTTTTTTTTCAGAAAACAACATTTTTAAAAAGTGATGCACACTATATAACACATAATTTTTTCCCCATGAAGGATAAAATTCTAATTCTTTTGAATTTAGATTTGTAACTCCGATATCTAGTACTTCCACTTGGTTAGATTTTTTTTTATTGAATAGTTTTTTCTTTAATCAAGTTTTGAAGTCAAACCAATTACAATTCAAACATAGCGCGACTGTATAACGTGTAATTTATTTTGTATATATCAAAATTCAAAAAAAAAAATTGTTGGATCAAGGACTTCAATATCTGGTGCACTCATATTTTTCAATTTTTTTTTGATAATCCACTATTTTTCCACATGGGCAGAACAAAGACCTTCATTTTCGATGAAAAACCTATGTTTAATAAAACTAAAAAAACAAATACATAATAAAACCAAAACATATTAAAATTATATTCATTGGATAGCTCATTTGAGGAATACCATAATCATTTCAAATAAATTTTAAATGAATTCATTTGATCCCCCAAAGGGTAAATCAAAAGTGATTTTTTATTAAGCATTTTGATAGGTGTAAAGGAGACTCATTTATAGGCATGGTTTAAAACTAGCGAGGTTCTATCCAAGGGGATTTGATCTAAGGAAGTTTGATTAGATTCTCTTCAATTGGAATCCTTAAAATGGAACTTTTAAAGGCTTAAATCATTATATTCTCTAACATTATGTGATTTCAGCAAAAATTAGTTCCTCTCAGAAATTATAAACCAGCTTCGTGGGATCACCCTGTGAGCTCCTTGTTTTCATAATTTCTTGGTATTGGAGAATCTCTCTCTCATGTCCTAGGTGTGTTGTAGATTTTTGTATCATGAAGAATACAAATTTGTAACCTAGTCTACGACCCCTAGATACGTAGGTAGGACTCTTGGATATTTGGAAATGAAATCTATGTAGGTCATTATCTTCTAGTACAATATTCTACCTCATCTAAGTTAGTTCCATTTGAGTATGTGAGAATGTTTTTTGTTCACATGTATCCCTCCTAAAAGATGTGAGTGCTACACCTGACACAAAATTTAGCTCGCATGATGGGACTCTTAATAGAGAGCCTTCCTCACTATAGATTCCTACATGGATCAATGGAAACACCATAACTAGAATCTTGGTTGATCTGATGAGTTAGTTAAATGTGACAACAAAGGAGACTTTATTTATAAACAACTTACATAAGGAGAGATACAAAGAGTCGAAGACCACTCTTTGTATGCATGATGGGCTCTTTGTCGCTCCTATGGGCTCTATTTCTTTGTTAGTCTTGGCAAGACTTATGGCTATTAATTTTTCATTTTTCATCATTTCAGAGTCCAACCTATTATGAGTAAAGCTAGCTATCCCCTAGCTAGCCTCTAGGAATGGTTTTGCATCTATGGTTCATAAAATTTTTAAATTCCCTCATGAATTTTTTGTGCATGTAGTGCATGAAACTGACTATAACTCATTAGTGTCATGTGGGGGTTTCTCACTAGATCACTTATGGCTTGCCCTAGTCGGACCTCTCCCTCCCAGGGGATATTTTTTATATTAGGCTTATATTAAATATAAGATTAGGATATTGGTACCAAAGGCTAGCTATCCAGTCTCTCCCTATGTAATCTCTGTGAAGGCTTCCATGATTGTGCAGTAGCAAGCAACTTCTTCTACCTAGAAAAAGGGGAAGGGGAAGTTTTCTCATGCTAAAGGGTCCTCTCCTTCCATGTCATATGCTTCTCATCCTACTATGACACCTTTGGCTCCTACTCCCATGCCTCACATGGGTAGTGCAATGGTGCCCACATGGAAAAAATTGAAGCATCAAGTCTTCAAGCCTCATATTTTTTCCACAGTTTTTAGACCCATTATCTGCAACGAGAAGGGTCCTTATGGATTTTCTCCTATGTATTAACCTTCACAACCTCCTACTATTCCTCTACCTACCCCTAAGGTAGAAAGTAGGAAGAGGCCCACTATTGAGGTGCATGTTTCTATTTCTCTTCATGTGGTTGCTTTTGATCTTGTGCCTCCTCCTCCTACTCCTACCCAAGTAACCATCGTTCCACCAAAAATAGTTACAAACTTGATACTCTTATAGCTAAGAAGTAGCCTTCGATCTCTTCTTAGGCTATGTCTTCTAGCTCCCATAGCCAACATAATTGGCTTGAATTTGAGTGCAAGTGTAGGCGAAAGGCTTTGGCCACCAAACACACTACCTTGTAGAAGATGAAGGGGGAGCCAGTGGAACCTATTTCTATATCCTCTTCTACTATTTCACTTCCTTCTATTGTGCCTGCCTCAATTCCAATCACCTTTGTTTTTCTTCTAGCTCCCCTTGTAGACCTAGATGGTTATCATCCCAAAAAGGTGCAAGTTTTAATCACTCCCTTCATGGAGTCCCCTCTTTGATGTCATTTTTCTTAGCCCATAAAATTTTTGAACACCACGATTGTTTTTGTTGTGGCTTTGTCTTCTTCCTCCTCAAATTTTGCTTCTTCTATGGGGATTTTGCATTCTTCACTGAAGCACAACTTTGAGGATGACCTCGGGGCAAGTGGAGGTTATAAGAAGGGTTCACCTTCTTCGAAAGTTGGTCCTTTCTTAATTTACATCATTCTAATGATAGATGTTCCCCCCAATTCCCATGATTTTATCATTTCCCCTCTAGATGAGGTTGGCAGTGGCTCTCGGGAACCTCCTGCTTCTCCCACCTAATTGAAACATGGCACTCTAGTGAAGTGCATGTTTAATTCAATGGATGATATATCGGCTTTGTCTTCAATATTTGAAAGGTTGATGACATTTTCCTCACAAGATCTTAGTGAAGAAGACCTTAAGGGGCCTTCTTCCTTGGCCCTTGTTGCAATAAATTCAAAGGGTATCGCCCTCACTATCTCGCCCTTGCAGGAATGTTTGTCCTCCCCCTATAATGATCTAGATTAGGAGCAAGATGACCTACTGATCAATGAGGACTAGGCTGGTACCTCTTCTTTATCTATAGCATAGATTTTTTTGTGTGTTTGTGTACCCCCATACTTTTCTTTTTGTATTTGTGATCCTACCTAAAGGACCCTTGCTACCCTTGTAGGTGCTTGGATATAGGCATGGAAATTTTTCATGCACTTCTTCTATGTGTTGTGATTTTTTTTCAATATTGGGGACGATACAAAGTGTTGGGGAAATTTAGGCCTTCTTCTATATTGACCCATTTTTTTATTTTTTCTTTGTCCTCATGTGCTCTTCTTCATGTTCTAAGAACTTTGGGGATTGATGACCATTCCTTCATACACTATGTCATATCTATTTGTATCTTTGAATAGATCTGACCTCGAGTTCTCAGATCCCCCTATCTCTCTTGATTTTTTCATCTCTATTTGCTTCTTTATGTTGTGGTTCTTATGTGTTGTCCCTCACGTATGTATGATAACATACCACATAATACATCTCATCATGTATTACATGCCACAACATGTCTACCTCCCCTTTATCTCCTTAGGATGTCATGTGTTGCTCTGTGTACCACACACCATCCTAAGGGGGGGCTACCATGTTTTTCTAATTTTTAATTTGGTGAATTCTTTTGACAAAGATTCCTTGGCGTAAATTTTAAAAATGAATTCTTTGATGAAAGAATCCCTTTTTGAAATTTCAACATTTTCAAAAATGATGTCTTCTCTTAAGATTCCTAGATGATTTTTTTTTTAGAAGGGTCCTGTATGTGAAAGAGTTTGAAAATTTTCCTTTGAAAAGGACCATTCTTATCAATTGGTTCCTTGATGAAAAAATAACTTGCAAAAAAAGTGTTGTATTTCAATTGGATCATTCACTTGAATGGACCCCTTGGTGTCTTAAAGGGTTTCCCACTGAAGGAATCCTCTTTTAAAGCTTCTCTTTCAATTAAATTCATTAATGTATTGCAATTGAATTTCTTTTATTTGATATTCAATGTTCTTGTGTCTTGGTGTCAAAAATTGTATGTCCTCACATCTAGCTTAGGGGAAACTCGACTAAATCCATCTTTTATGTGACTGTCCTGTTGTGTAGTTTCTACACACACGCCCCACTAAAAGTAGGGACCGTCATTATTTTTTCCTTTTGATGTCTTGGCCTTTCTATTTTGGAATTTTTCTTGCTTGGGCATGTGCTTTGATGATTCATCCTGCCAGTCGGAATGGCTCATTTATGATTTATATTGATAGCCTTAAGTTTTGGGTGCATTTCGGGCTTTTCACTATGTTCGAGAAAATCCACCCTAGCTAAACCTTCCTAGTTTCCCTTTCGTGCTCAGTAACGACTTCCTTTTTTCTCAAGTCCAGGGAAATCCATCATGTCCAGATTTTTCCAAAGTCCGTTGCTCTGTCGGATTCCAGATTTTCGTCTAGGTCATCTTGTCGATCGCATTAATGGAAATTGCATGACTTTTGGGGCAGTGTTATATTGAGTTTTGGGAAGTAATTTTCCATTTGAGTTTGGAGTACTGGAGCTTGAAGTGTGTTGTTGGATTGTGTGTTTGGAAGTGATTTCGATTGTTGCATTCGGATTTCTTGAGAATTATTCATGTCTTGCTCATGCTTGAAGTTGTTTGCCAGCTTCCTTGGTTTTAGTTTCCTCTATTGTCATGGTGTGTGGATGCTCTCCTCTCTTTTTTGGTTTGGATTGCTTTGTTGTATTTACTTTCATAGTGTTCATTGCTACGTTCTTGCTTGAATGTGTGTGTTTCTTGGGAATTCCCGGACTTCGTGTCTTTCAAGTTGGTTCGGCTGCTTGTCTTGAATGGTTGCTTTGGGTTGGTCTTTCGTTGTTGTCTTGGGACTTGCTTGCAAATCAAGTTGTGCCTGAGTTGTTTCGTGATTTCATCGCGGAGGTTTTAGGGTTCTTGACCTAGTGCATAGCCAATCCCTCTCAATTTGGTAAGAGGTGAGTTTTTAATTCATGGTTGATCCATTGGAGGTTTAGGTCAGGTCATTTTCAAGCTGTAGGCTCTTAGTCCACGTCCATTCGATCTATTTAGGCGAGGACGAGAGAAACATGGATATGTTCGGGTTTTCATTACCTTCTTGGAATTCTGTTTTTGTGGGATTTCCTTGGGTTTTCTTGTTCACTCTCCATTTTTCATATTTTTCCCTTTTTTTGGACTTTTGTTGGCCTCGTGGAATTCCTCTTCCTCTGGATTTTTCCAATGTCCGTTGCCTAATTGTTCTACCAAAATTTGGCTTTCATGATAAATTTGTCTTGATACCACTGAAATCCACTCTATCAGGATTTTCCCAGATGTTCTGCACTTCCTTCATTTTCCCTGGTTGTTGAAACTATTTCTGTTTTCGGGGATTTCTGTCTCTAGCAGATTTTTCTGAAGTTTTGTGGGAATGAAGAATTTGATGATTATACGAAGAAGTTTCTTATTGATGATGAATTTAGATGGTAAAATGAACTTCTGCTAATTAGTTTCATGTTATTCCTTTATTATACTAGCTGATTAAAATTATTATGTGGGGGTTTGTATGTCTATTTCTCTGGATTCCACCTGGTCTGGATTTCCCCAGAATTCCTCTCCAGTCTCGATTCTGCGAAGGAGGTTAAATCCTGAACATTGAAATGTGGATTTTGACGCTTGTTGTTTTTCTTCGATCTCATTTTGGTTGTCTTTACTTGTTTGTAGGCAGGATCAGGACAAGATGTTGTTGGGCATGGCAAGGGAAAGACAACGGATCCAAGTGTTGAAAGTTTTGCTATCTCTGAGGCAGAAAAGGTAATGATGTACATGAAGAGTAAGATTCCTGAGAGAAGATTAACTTCTGTCTGGTCAGGAATTACTGATACCAATGTGGGCATGTCAGATTACGAGGAGTTCAAGGCTGAAATGGCAACACAAAACCTCCCCTTGCTAGCTAAAAGAACTTTGGAGTCTGGGTTAGCACATGTAGCTAGTTTCCCCTCCATAGTACAATGCTATGAATTGGTGCTGGAATGTGCCAGAAACTATGACAAGGGAACACAAAGAATAATTGGTCCTTAGGGAACGGTTGTGGAAAAATTTGACCTTGTGTCCATTGCTAGAATTTTTGATATACCTGATAGGTCACATGTGGTGGCCATTGATATGGATGCAACAAAGAAATAATATCAAGAAAATTTGGTTAAGTCCCAACAGGTGATCAATTCTTCATTGGAGAAGCCTAAGTCTCACTTCTCCAAGTTGCCTAAAAGGCTATTCAGACTTAAATTCAAGAGGGAATACTATAATTTCATCACTCTCCTCAGCAGGTTGGTAGGGCTGAAGAGTGTAGGAGTATTCAAGAGCTGGATGATTAATGTCATTGCTCAGATGGAGCAGGATATAGATTACCACTGGGTAGGTGCCATAAGTGCAGTAATCCATGAAAAGATGTGTAATGTCTTGCAGACCAAGACTTTCACCATGACTTCCTACATGGTGTATGCATTGGCAAGATTTCATCCATATAAGGGGTTGAGCACTAGAGGTGTATTTGTGGAGGATGCAATCTATGAAGTGTATCCACAGCTGCACCGAGGAGGAGGTAGCTATAGAAGGTAAAATAATGCATTTACTATGTATATTACCAGGTTGTTGTAGGGTGCAAAGCATGTGAGAATTTCAGACAAAGCCAAGGAGTTAATCAGGAGGTATGGGGCATGGTTCATTCAATTCCCTACTTTCTCCTAAATTAGGATTGATGTCTGTCAAACGGCTCCTTACAGACTCCCAAGGTACCCAGCTGACCATATCATACTGTTGGAGGTCACTAGGCAGATTTGTGACTTTGATGTAATTGTGAAGGGAGACAAACATAAAACAGGGTTTGGGAATGGCTTCCCCTTGAAGATAGGCACAAATGAGGTCTACCCTTCCACCCAATCAGCTCATGCTTCTGAGGAGAGATGAGTACTTTTGGTGTCCTTTTCCACTCCAAGAAGGAAAGGTTTGTTATTACTGGTGAGGCACAAAAGAAGGCCAGTAGGGACTACAACCACAAATACAACATTGAAGACTATTGGTCTAACCTTGGAGATCCTTGACCAAGTAGAAGAAGATGGAAATATTATTCATGGTCATATCTTCGAGGTTTTGAAGGATAAACCAGTCAGAAAGATTGACTAGTTGGAGGAAGAAAAGATAGAATTGGAGAAAATTATGACTCCTATGATTAAGTATATCAAAATGTGGCTGAAGCAAAAAATGTTAGAGTTAGAAAGTGAAGGTGTGCAGTGCACCTATGATTTGTTGGGAAACTTGGAGTCTCATTCTGCTTCTGAGGAGTCACATGAGGAAGATCTAAAGGGTAAGACCAAGGTGGACTCTCCCTTCAAGATTAAAGTTAGGGATGTTCAAGCTGAAGAGGTAGTAAATGTGGGTAAACAAAGAAAGCGTATTGCCAAGAAAAGAAGGCATGTTTCAAGTAAAGAGGCTAAGAAAGATAAAAAGGAAAAGGAAGAAGTTGGTGCTCCTTCTCCTTTGCTCAAGAGAAGAAGACTTGTGAGAATGTCACAAAAGGAAAAAAAAAAATTCCAAATCAGAAAAGGAGGTTGAGACACTTGTGGTAGAGATAGAAAGTTCAAGGGAAAGAGAATAGGTATATATGAGGAGGGCAAGGACTCCTTACCCAAAGGCTGCTACAACAGAGGAGGATGTTCCTGTGACTGCTCCTATCATTGAATAAGAGAACATTCCCCCTTCTCAAGATACTGGTAGTGTGCCAAAGGAGCTAAGAAAGGATGAAGATCCTAAGGACTTGGGTGAAAAAGAATTCTAGGAAGGAGACCTCTACAATGCAAAGGCAGAAATTGATAAGGTGGTCTAGTCTCCCTCGGTAGCCTATGTGGATTCACCTTCAGAAGAGAAACTGGGAAAATCCCCTCAAAAGGAGGAGATACTAGCTAGAATTCCTTCATTGAAAAAGGTTATTGTGGAGGATAAATCTCTAGAGAAAGAGGATCCGACTAAGGAGATCCCTAATATGCCAAGTATTGAGAAAGATGCACCTAGTGTCTAGGAGGAGTAGGATAAAGTGCAAACTGAATCCATTGTTCCAGGTTGGATGGATAGAGAACTAAAAAGAAAAATGGTTATAGTGGAGGACACTCCTCCCAGTTGGGATGACCTAATGGCTAGCATTGGGAAAATTAAAACAAAGAAGAAGGCTAGGGTTGTATCCAGGATTGAGAAAAATGAATCTAGAAATAGAGTGGCCCATATTGCTACTCCTACTCCTGACAAGGATAGATATGGGGTGACTACAAAGGACTATCATGTGCAGACCATTGAATTAGGGCATGCTTCTATGGATCAAGATATTGAGGAGTATGAAGGCTCCAGTGCTATAATTATAGGTAGATTGAAGAAGGAGGTACAAATAAGGCTTGAGTTGGAAAGGGAGAATGAGAAATTCAAGAGGTACTTGTAAGAGTTGATGAAACCCTTACAGTTCAATGGATCTTCCTCCTCTACTACAGGTTTCTTGCCTCAAGAAACAATATTCGAGATTGATAAAATGAAAGGCACTACACATGCTACAGTTGATTGGTTACAGGGAGTCTAGGCGAAGGTAGATGGTGCCATCAAGCATATCTTGCCGACTACAGGGGATGCCATGAGGTCAGTGGATTGGCTGAAAATTGTATTCACCGAAGATAAGGAGGATATTGATCTCCTGTTGTGGAAAAGAAGAACAATAATGGAATACACTGAGGATAAACTAGTGAAGAGTGGTATTCTTCCTTTCCCAAGGGTTTCTGAGCCTTGGGAAAGGTTTGAGATCTTGCAAATGAGGCAAAGGGCCTTGAAGAAGATTCATAAACAAGGGAAGCAGACTGAGGACACTTTGAATGGCATTCATGATAAGTGCATCTTATTCTTTGAAATCATGACAGGGAGGAATAAGTTCGCTCCAAAGCATCTCAATTTGGAACAACTCAGGAAATGGTGGAGAGATGTCTACTCTCCAGTCTGTGAAGGTCTAGTCACTAAGCATCAGCTAGATGATGTTGCAACCTACATTGCAGTTATTGACAAGTATTTAACAAATATGGCTGATTGGGATGGCACAGTAAGGCAAGCAAGAGATGACATCAAGTCTCTTGAAAGAAGAGTTAGCGTTTTGCCTATGCCACCTATTGTCGAATTGGATAGGGTATTGTTGGCAATACATGGTGAAGTGGAATGAGCTAAAGAAAAGGATGGGAAGTAGTTATATAGGGCTACATCAAAGTTTGTGCTTCCCATTATCCGCATGCATTGGGCCGACGTTCTGAGACCCCAGGCCGACTTGGATGAAATTGGTGCAAATTGCACATTTCATGTTGTGTTCGAATATCTTTTGAGGTCGACCTATTGTGTGGAATTTTAATATTGTAAAAATCTTATTTGGGCCAACCTATCTTGCGGGTTTTCTATAAATTGGGCATGTTGCCTCATTTGTAGGAGGATAGATAAATATAGAGACACATAGACATATAGACATAGAATAGAGATTTCATACTTGAGCGAATTAGGGTTTATATTCAAGCAAGTATTGTAATAGAAGGCTGGAATTGTTGCCATTTTGGATGACTTAATATAAGAAAGGATATTGTTATTTGGTATCTCTCTTGTGTTGAGTTTTATCTGGCATGGTTCTTGTTGTTCTATCTTTAAAATTGCTTAAGTTTATTTTTAGATTGTTTGGTGATGCTTAGGGTTTCATTCTTATAATGTTTGCAGTGATCTCTAGTCCATACTTTTTGTAGTTTGCTGATTGTTAGCTCCTTTGCAAAGTTAGCCTAGACTTAAAATTGTGCTTAGTTCAATTATGAGTATTTGTTCATTTCAGTTACAATAGGATTGTTTTGAATGAATGTTCATGGTTTGAAATTCTTTAAATACCTTAGAATATTGCACTATTTCTATGAGATTGTAGATTTATCTGGGTTAAACAGAAAGTAGTTTCTGAGAAATTGGTCCATTTTGAGCATCTTATCTTTTAGCATTGTCAATATTAGGGTTAGAATTAGTCTTAGAATTATCTCTGAAACCTTTATCTTTTGTTATTTTCTTTATTATTTTGGTTAAATTTAGGGTTTGAAGTATCAACTCATTTTTAGATCTGATAAGTTCAAGTCCAGTGTTTGCTTGTAGTAAGGTCCCTTTGTGGTTACCAACATTTCCACATTATCTCTAAGTTGCTTTATTTGCATTGTCAAGACCTAACATTAGAGACCTTGGGATTATCTCTTTTCCATAAATATTTACCTTTCAAGAGAGATAGGATATAATATTATGTCTGAGTTGTTGTTGTGCATAAAACACTATCAACAGATTGGCGCTAGAAGGAGGGCCTCAGATAAGCAATCTGGAGCATTTTATAAATGCCATTTCTCCTGAAAGGCTTAGAAGAAGACTTAGATCTACTCCAAGAGAAGATGAATTTCAAGAATTACAAACCCCTACTAGGTCAAGAAGGACCAGGAGAGGGGAAGAATCATCATCCGCTCAACCACTTCCATCATCTCCATTATCCTCATCCTCATCTGATTCTGAAGGAATTCCTATTCCACAACCTCAACCAGTCATAAATCATCCATTACCACCCCCACCTCCACCAATGGATTTCCTTTCCAAAAACCCATCTCCATTGATTTTCAATAATTACAATGTCATGCCCAAGAATCCTGAGCATTTTTGCTCTAAGTTCCATACTCATGATCCCAATAGGATAGCAGAAGAGAATATTAGGATTTTACAGACCTGTCTAAGGGATAGAGGAATTAACCATGAGGATGTGGCATGCAAACTTTTTCCTTATTCTCTAGGGGAAGAATCCTTTTATTGGTATAATCACTTAGCTACTACTTCCATCCATAATTGGACTGAACTAGAAACTGCATTTCTGCATAAGTTTAAGATTCCCATTAGTGCTAATGAGCTATACCTGAAATTTACTAAGGTGAAAAGAGAGATTAATGATCCAATAGGGTAATTCAATAATAGGTGTCATCGACCTTACACCAAACTCTAGGTACCTTATGCTGGAAATGAAGACACTACCCTAGAAGTTTACCTTCAATCCTTGGATAGCCTTACAACCACTTTCCTTAAACAAAGGATGAATCCCCAACCTACTTTTCTCACTGCATATGCATAGGGAGTGAAGGTCAGCACGGATTTGAGGCAACACTTATTAGGACCTCTACCATCCTTAGGGCCTGCTGCTCACCCTGGACAAGTTGAGGCTCTCAATTAGGCTTTGACCAATCATGCTCCCATAATGAATCCAATACCCTCATTGCCTTTGGTCCCTCATCCAGATCCTCCATTAAATCAAACTCAGCCTATGACCTCTTATCCTCAGCAACAAGATGGTTTTCCTACATATTTGTAGAATTCAGAAGTTTGGAATCAAGCTGTTCATTCTAGAGGAATACCCAGATACCCCCTTGGTAATGTGAATTTGGTACCACCTAATGGCCTAGATAAGGAGCAGTTGGATGAGTTATCTGAGCAAGTGAAAAAACTGAATATGGGGGTGACTTTTTTGAGAAATCAGAATAGCGAACTTCAAGCTGCCCAAAAGAACATGCAATCTAATTATGGTAGGGAGAACAAGAACTTTGAAAGAGGGCAGTATTTTGACAGAAATCAAAATTACGATAGAGGACAAGGCTCTGGTCATAATTTTGATAGAAGACAAGGCTCTCACCAGACTTTTGATAGAAATCAACAAAGTGGACAAGGATTTGATAGAGGGCAACCACCTAGGTAGAATAGATCATGGAATACTGGACCTAATAATGGAGGGATTCCTACTCCATTGGATCAACCTTCAACTCAAGAGAAGCCTCCAAATGGTGTATATTTGGTAGAGGTAGCTTTGTCTAGATGGTGCATACTCCATAAGGTAAGCCAACATTCTAAGTTAGATTGTGTCGAGTTTCATACTGCTGCTTCCATTTTTCAATATGAAGTTGAGAACAATTCTAGTAGTTAGGAAATTGTGCCCTCAAAACCCTATGATTCTCCAGTGTTGGTACTCAACCATGCACCATTTCCAAAAGGTGAGAAAAATGAACTAGAAGAAGATTCAAGTGATCAGGAGAATGAGGCAGAGTAGGTGTTGAATGAAGATGAGATCTCCCAGTTGTTTAATGAGGAAAATGAGAATGATAATGGCCCTTTGGATGAGGATGAAGTTAGTGTTGAATAAGTTCAGATGTTCCAACAACCAACTAGAAATATGATTTGAGGAATAGACCTCATAGGAGCCCATAGGATGGAGGTCCTTTTAGTACTTCTATCCCTCCTAAAAAATTTACTACTCCACCAGATCTGCAAGCTAGTAATAATCCACCCTATCCTCATGTGCAAACACAATACTTGTCAAAGGGAAACAATGCTGAAGTTAAAAAGGACAAACGGGCTAGTGGCTACAAGGAAACCCATGCTGATCTGAATGTGGAGTAGTTGGGCGAGTATGTGACTGAAGAATTCAAGAAATTAAAGGTAAGTCTTTCTCCTTTTGAATTATTAAGAGTTCTTGCTATTAGGAATGTAGTTTTGGGGTCATTTAGTTCGAATATAGTACCGTAGGGGGTAACTTCCAATGAGGCAATTACTAGGTCTTCTAGTTCACAGGCACCTAGAGGTCAATCTCTACCTCTAGATAAAGGGAGAGATAAAGATAAGGGTCAAGTTGCACAAGTTGACACTCAGTTAAGTTTGTTTCAAGGCAAGATGGAAACCCCTGCTTTCTTGAGTTTTGTTTGTATCTTTGGAAAGAATCTACATAATTATCTTTTAGATTCAGGGGCATCTACAAACTTAATGCCTTTTTATGTTTGTAAAGCATTAGGTATTACCCCTATAGCCTCTCAAAATAAGGTCACTCAATTGGATAAAATAGAGGTAAGTGTAGTGGGAGAATTGAACATGATTCCCACACAACTGACATCAAATCCTAGGGTGCAACAAGTGATCAACATCCAGGTTGCTGACATTCCTGATACTTATGGTTTGATCTTAGGCCGGGACTTCACAAAGGAATTGAATGGATATACATCTACAGACCATTCACACATGTGGATACCATGGAAAGGAGCTCCAAATAAGATTAGAATTGAGAGAGAACTCCGAATGAAGTATGTAATCACTGAATACCAGAATATTTTGAATGAGGTATTAATATTAGAAGTCAGCATGGGAAATTATGTGTTGGCTACATCAGCTTTAGAGAATGAAGAGGTCTTTATGTTGCAGGACCCTTTGGATGAATTTGTATCAAAGATCAGTGGTTCTAGAACACTAGCTGAACAAGGAGATGAAACTGATGACCAAGAGAATAGACAACTTAGTTTACCAGATAAATTTCAAGAATTCATCCAGAGGTGTATCGAAAACCAGATACAACTGGGAGGAAGTATGAACTTTGAATAACTATTTCTCCCAAATTGGTGCAAGGTCCATGATGCTCCTCACTCTGAGCTAGAATGTGACTTATGTCAAACTATTGTGGAATAGATACAAAAATGCATTAATCTAGTCCCAACTGTCGAACTTAATATATAGAGGGAGTTAGATAAAGATAAGGGTGAAAGCCCAATGCTTCCTGAGAATCCCCCTATTTGCAGAAAAGTGAAAGATAAATTAAGGTCACCAGAGCCTGATGGCTATTGGATATTGAGATTTGACGGATCTAAATCTAAGCAGGGTGTTGGAGCAAGGTTGGAGTTGATCAGTCCTAAAGGTAAGAATTATTTTTTTGCTCACAAACTCCAATTTAAATGTACTAATAATGTTGCCAAATACAAAGCTTTGATCCATGGGTTGTTAATGACATCAAGGAAGAAAGTTAAGATATTACACGTCTTTGGAGACTCTGAATTAGTAATCAAACAAGTAAGGAAATAGTATTCATGTCTTGACAGGAGAATGACTAATTATCAGCATAGAGTATGGGATCTCATCGAGGAATTCGATGCTTTCAATATCCAGTTGATCCCTCTTAGTAGGAATCAAGTTGTTGACTCTCTAGCACAAGATAATAGTACCTTACAACCTTTATCACTTTTAGGATTGAAGAAGTATACACTTGAACTCACTCTAGTACCTTTAGTACCTGACAACGTTACTAGTTTCCAGGTATTTGAAGATGATAACCATATTTTAGATTTTATTACAAGTTGTGATGTGTTTTCTTCTCAAGTGATTGATGAGATGGAGCCTCAAGAAGCATAAATAGACTTGGGAGGAATCATTAACCTAAAGACTAACACTATCCCTAGAGGTATGGTGCAACTTGAACAAATGTTTGATTTGGATAATATAAGAGATCGGGAAAAACAAGTTAAAAGGGAGTCTCTCAGTGGCCAGTGTGAAACATATAATATGGGGATGCCATATGACATGAAGAATGTCTTTATTGGTAAGGTTTGTACTCCAGAAGAAAGAAAATTGATTATTGATGCTTTGCACACATATCATGATGTGATAGCTTGGAGTTATGAAGATTTGAAAACATATGATACTTCAATCATTACACACACAATTCTTTTGAGGACAAATGTCAAACAATTTAGACAGAGATAGAGGCCAATCAATGCTCTGTTAGAACCCTTCATTCAGAAGGAAGTGCAGAAGTTGCTTTTAGCACGAATTATATTTCCAGTAAGACACTCTACTTGGGTTGCGAATCTGGTTCCAGTAAGAAAAAAGAATGGAGAAATTAGATTGTGTGTGGACTTTAGGAATATGAATAGAGCATCAAAAAATGATAACTACCCAATTCCTTCATTGGATGAAGTGCTTCAGATTATCAATGGATCCCAGATGATGTCCTTTTTGGATAGTTATTCTGGATACAACCAAGTTATGGTGCAATATGAGGATAGGCACAAGATTGTCTTTACTAAAAAATGGGGAGATTTTGTTGAAAGAAGAATGCCATTTGGGTTGATCAATGTTGGGGCTACATTCTAGAGAACTATGGATATTGCTTTTAAGGACATAATTGTTAAGTGCATCATTATTTATATGGATGACTTGACAGTTTTTTCTAAGAAACAAGGTGATTATATAGCAGATTTATGTAAATTTTTCCAAAGGTGCAGAGAGTTTGGTATTTCACTTAATCCAAGGAAGTGCATTTTTGGAGTCACAAAAGGAAAATTACTAGGAAATATCATCTCAGAACAGGGTATTTCTATTGATCTTGAACAAATATAGGCTATCTTGAAGATTCAGCCTTCTGCAAGTAAGAAAGAGATGAATTCATTCTTTGGTAAGATTAACTTTGTTAGAAAATTTATCACTGGATTTGCAGAGATAGTGAAGCCATTGAATAATCTGTTGAAACAAGAAGAAAAAGTAGAGTGGAATGCAGAAGCTAAGGAGGCATTTATAGAAATCAAGAAAGCTATTGTTGAGGCTCCAGTATTGGTGAGTCTAGATTATGCTAAACCTTTTGATATATATTCATTCGCTTCTAATCACTCTTGTACTGGAATGTTAACCCAAAAGTTTGATCAAGGCGATGAGCATCCTATAGCCTTCATGAGTACTCCTTTAAAGGATGTGGAATTAAGGTATCACAATGTTGAAAAGCAGGCCTATGCTTTGGTCAGAGCAATGAAAAACTTTAGACACTATATTTTGAGGAATAAGGTTTTTGCCATAGTGCCTGATCCTATGGTAAAGTTGTTGTTAATGCAGAATGAGTTAGGTGAATGAAGAGCCAAATGGGTGACTATGTTGCAGAAATATGACATGGAGATTCAATCCATGAAATTAGTAAGAGGACAGGGACTCAAAAAGACAATGGCTGAGACAGGTCCCGATCTCACGACTCAACTCTATTATCTTCAGGAGGTATCTCTAGGAGATTGGTATGATGAAATCATTTATTATTTACTGAATCAGCAATGTCCTAATCACCTTAGTACAGTTCAAAGGCAAGATTTGTCCCTAAAGAGTGGAATTTTTATGATGAAAGGAGATATCATGTATAAGAAAAATCATGAGGGTGTATACCTGAGATGTCTAGGAAAGGAAGAAGCTACCAAAGTGATGATTGCATTTCATGAAAGATATGGCACAGGCCATGGTTCCGCATCATCTACTATAAATCAAATCTTGAGGGCAGGCTATTATTGGCCTACTTTGTTCAAATATGCACACCAACATGTTAGGAATTGTCACATATGTCAAACTACAACAAGTAAAGAAAAACATGCAACTCTTCCACTTCAGCTAGTCAGAGGTAAAAGCATTCGCCCAGTGGGGAATGGACTTCATAGGTCCAATTAATCATCCATCTTCTACGGACCATAGGTATATTCTTAACATAACTGATTATTTTGCTAGGTGGACAGAGGCTCTTGCTTGTAAACAATGTACTTCAGATGTGGTAATCAATTTTCTTGAGTCAGGAATCATTAATCGTTCTGGTTGTCCACTATCTTTAGTTTGTGATAATGATCATGCATTTGCATCACTGAAATTTTCTAATTGGGCATTTGATCATGGCATTGTTATTAAATTTTCACCCAATTACTACCCTCAGGGTAATGGTCTAGCTGAATCTTCCAATAAGAACCTATTGATAGTTATCCGTAGGTTTCTAGAAAAAAATCCTAAGGATTGGCATACCTAGCTTTGATTTTCTCTCTAGGTAGATCATACTAGACAAAATTCATCTATAGGAACCTCTCCTTATCACCTAGTGTATGGTTTGGAACTTGTGTTGCCTACCCAATTGAAGATCCCTACCTTGCAGTTTATTAATGAATACTACAATGAGGAAGATAAACATGAGGCTCGTCTGGTTGAGTTGTTACACCTTTAAGAGAAAAGAGATGAAGCCCTAGAAAAATTTGCTAAACATTAGGGTGTAGTGAAAAGATCGTTTGATAGCAGAGCTAAGGTGAAAGCCTTTAGAATCTCTGACTTAGTTCTCTACTGGGATAAATCCCATGACTGTAAGGGAGAGCATGGTAAATTTGATAAAATCTAGCTTGGTCCTTACTATATTTCAGAAATCCTGGGAGACAATGCTTTTCGCTTGAAAACCCTCATTGGTGAGGATATCCCACTACGTGTCAATGGGTAGTATTTGAAGCATTACTTTCAATCTTGAGTTGTTTGCAACTCATCCTTGTACATAGTTAGAGTAGGTTTGATTTCTACTTTTCTTTTCTTGTTTTCTTTGGTTAGTGTAGGTTTTCTTTGGTTCGTTTCACTTTTTGTTTTGGTTTTTGCTCTTGGTTTATTTCTTTTCTGGGGCTGTTGCATTTGTATAATGAGCTATTTGCCTGTGATTGTTCTGGAAGTTTCTTTTACAAACTCTAATCATTTTTTCAGATTCAAGTGGTGGAATTCCTTTGTCTGATGTCCCGTGTGCTTAGAATTAGAGTCACTTGTTATGGATAAACTTTGGAATATATTTGGGTCTCACACCTTCACACTAAAATTAAAGATTCTAGAATCGCATAGGGTTCCTATGTATTTTGGTCTAGTGAAAAATCTTATATTCTACTTCAATGCCACTATGTTTCTCATCCTTGAGTGTAAGTTTCATTACTTGCAAAGGTGAAAGAAAGGTTATCAAATGCTTAAAAGAGAAAAAGAGAAAAGGAAAATATTGAAAATTAAAATCGCCTTCACCTTATCAGGGGTATCCTAGTATCTCTACCACGGCTATAGAAATTTGGCTAGCAGTAGAGCTATGCTTGGGAGGGTCACATTGATAACCTCATTGGGGCTATGGATACCTTACTGGCAGCGAGGCTCTATCTAGGTTGCTTTTGAAGTTAGAACTTTTATGTAGCCTGGTCATATTTTCTCTTGTTCCATTGCACCTAAGGAATAGGAAATAAATGAAAAATACACACTCTTGGACCCTAGTATAGGAAAAGGTCTTCTTGCTTGTGGTTTCTGAAACTTTTTTCATAGGTGTCCTGATTTAAGGATTGAAACCAAAGATTTTGGGTTCTCGATTTAAGTTTGTTCTTGAAATTATCTGGAGCATTTCCCCAATGGAGTCGCCATTTTTTGTGCAGTTTCTACACAAATGCCCCACTGAAAGTAGGGACCCTCATTTTTTTCACCTTTTGGTGCTTGGCCTTTCTATTTTGGAATGTTTATTCCTTGGGCATGTGCTTTGATGATTCATCCTACCGGTACGAATGGCCCATTTATGATTTATATTGACAGCCTTAAGTTATGGGTGCATTTCAAGCTTTTCACTATGTTCTGGAAAATCCACCCTAGCTGGAACTTCCTGGTTTCCTATTGGTGCTTGGTAACGGCTGAGTTTCTGCTCAAGTTCGAGGAAATTCATCATGTCCATATTTTTTCGAAGTTTGTTGCTTTGTCGAATTCCTAGATTCTGGTCTTGGTCATCTTGTCGATCGCATTAATGGCAATTGCACGACTTTTGGGGCAATGTTATATTGAGTTTTGGGAAGTAATTTTCCATTTGAGTTTCAAATGTTAGAGCTTGAGGTGTATTGCTGGATTGTGCATTTGGTAGTGATTTTGAGTGTTGCATTCGGATTTCTTAAGCATTATTTGTGTCTTGCTCGTGCTTGAAGTTGTTTGCCAGCTTCCTGGGTTTCAATTTCATCTATTGTCATGGTATGTGGATGCTCTCCTTTCTTTTTTGGTTTGGATTGCTTTGTTGTATATTCTTTCATGTTGTTCATTGCTACATTCTTGCTTGAATGTGCATGTTTCCTAGGCATTCTGGGGTTCCGTGTCTTTCTAGTCAATTCAATCATCTTGAATGGTTGCTTTGGGCTGGTCTTTCGTTGTTATCTTTGGACTTTCTTGCATTTTCCATGAATTTCTATCCTTGCTTGCAAATCAAGTTGTGCCTGAGTTATTTTGTAATTTCATGGTGGAGGTTTTAGGTTTCTTGACCTAGGGCATAGCCAATCCCTCTCAATTTTCTAAGAGATGAGTTTTAAATTAATGGTTGATCCATTAGAGGTTTAGGTCATGTCATTGTCAAGTTGCAGGCTCTTAGTCCATGTCCGTTTGATCTATTTAGGTGAGGATGAGAGAAACATGGATATGTTCGGGTTTTCATTGCCTTCACAGAATTTTGTTTCTGTGGGATTTCCTTAGGTTTTCCTATTCTCTCTTCATTCTTCATAATTTTCCCTTTTTTCGAACTTTTGTTGGCCTCGCGAAATTCCTCTTCCACTGGATTTTTCTAGTGTTCGTTGCCTAGTCCTTCTGCCGAATTTGGGATTTCATGATAAATTTGTCTTGATACCACTAAAATCCAGTCTATCAGGATTTTCCCGGATGTTTTGTGCTTCCTTCATTTTCTTAGGTTATTGAAATTATTGTTGTTTTCTGGGATTTTTGTCTCTGGCAGATTTTTTTGAAGTTTTGTGGGAATGAAGAATTTGATGGTTATATGAAGAAGTTGCTTATTGATGATGAATTTAGATGATCAAATGAAATTATGCTAAGTAGTTTCATGTTATTCCTTTATTATACTAGTTGATTGAAATGATTATGTGGGGGTTTGTATGTCTGTTTCACTGGATTCCGCCTAGTTCGGATTCCCCTAGAATTCCTCTCTAGTCTCGATTCCGCAAAGGAGGCTAAATCACGAACTTTGAAATATGGATTTTGACGCTCGTTGTTTTTCTTGGATCTCATTTTGGTTGTCTTTACTTGTTTGTAGGTAGGATTAGGACAAGATGTTGCTAGGCATGGCAAGGGAAAGGCAATGGATCCAAGTACTGAAAGTTTTGCTATGTTTGAGGCAAAAAAGGTAAAGATGGACATAAAGAGTAAGATTCTTGAGAGCAGATTAACTTTTATCTGGTGAGGAATTACTGATACCAATGTGGGCATGTGGAACTACAAGGAGTTCAAGGCTAAAATGGCAACACAAAACCTCCCCTTGCTGGCCAGAAGAACTTTGGAGTCTGGGCTAGCACATGTATCTGGTTTCCCCTCCATAGTACAGTGCTATGAGTTGGTGCTCGAGTGTGCCAGAAACTATGACAAGGGAACACAAAGAATAATTGGTCCTTAGGGAAGGGTTGTGGCAAACTTTGACCCTGTGTCTATTGCTAGGAATTTTCATATACCTAATAGGTCACATGTGGTGGCCTTTGATATGGATGCAACAAATAAATAATATGAGGAAAATGTGGTTAAGTCCCAATAGGTGATCAATTCTTCATTGGAGAAGCCTAAGTCTCACTTCTCCAAGTTTCCTAAATAGCTATTCAGACTTAAATTCAAGAGGAAATACTATAATGTCATCACTCTCCTCAGCAAGTTGGTAGGGTTGAAGAGTGCAGGAGTTTTCGAGAGTTGGATGTTTAATGTCATTGCTTGGATGGAGCAGGGTATAGATTACCACTCGCCAAGTGCGATAAGTGCAATAATCCATGAGCAGATGTGTAATTTCTTGTAGACAAGGACTTTCACCATGACTTCCTACCTAATGTATGCATTGGCAAGATTTCACCCATACAAGGGGTTGAGCACTAGAGGTGTTTTTGGGCAGGATGCAATCTATGAGTTGTATCCAAAGTTGCACCTGGGAGGAGGTAGCTATAGAATGGAAAATGATTCATTTACTATGTATATTACCAAGTTGCTGTAGGGTATAGAGCATGTGAGAATTTCAGACAAAGCCAAGGAGTTAATCAGGAGGTATGGGGCATGGTGCATTCAATTCCCTACTTTCTCCTACATTAGGATTGATGGCTGTCAAAGGGCTCCTTATAGACTCCGAAGGTACCCAGCTGACCGTATCATACTGTTGGAGGTCACTAGGCAGATTTATGAATTTGATGTAATTGTGAAGGGAGACAAACATAAAACAGGGTTTGGGAATGGCTTCACCAAAATAGGTTATTGTGGAGGATAAATCTCAAGAGAATTAGGATCCGACTAAGGAGATCCCTAATGTGCCAAGTATTGAGAAAGATGCACCTAGTGTCCAATAGGAGCAGGATAAACAGGATAAAGTGCAGACAGAATCCACTATTCCAGGTTGGCTGGATATAGAACTAGAAAGAAAAATGGTTATAGTGGAGGACACTCCTCCCAATTGGGATGACCTAATGTTTAACACTAGGAAAAGGAAAAAAAAAGAAGACTAGTGTTGTATCCAGGATTGAGAGAGATGAATCTAGCAACAAAGTGGCCCATATTGCTACTCTTGCTCCTGACAAGGATAGAGATTGGGTGACTGCAAAGGACTATCATGTGCAGACCATTGATTTAGGGCATGCTTCTATGGAGCAAGATATTGAGGAGTATGAAGGCTCCAGTGCTGTAATTGTAGGTAGATTGAAGGAGGTACAAACTAGGCATGAGTTGGAAAGGGAGAATGAGAAATTGAAGAGGTACTTATAGGAGTTGATGAAACCCTTGTAGTCCATTGGCTCGTCCTCCTCTATTGCAAGTTTCTTGCCTCAAGAAAAAATCTCCGAGCTTGAGAAAATGAAAGGAACTACACATGCTATGGTTGGTTGGTTACAGGGAGTCCAGACCAAGGGAGATGGTACCATCAAGGATATCTTGTCGACTGTAGGGGATGCCATGAGGTCAGTGGATTGGCTAAAGAATGTGTTAGCCCAAGACAAGGAGGATATTGATCTCCTATTGTAGAAAAGAAGAACAATAATGGAATACACTGAGGATAAACTAGTGAAGAGTGGGATTCTTCCTTTCCCAAGGGTTTCTGAGCCTTGAGAGTGGTTCAAGATCTTGTAGATGAGGCAAAGGGCCTTGAAGAATATTCATAAACAAGGGAAGCAGATTGAGGACACTTTGACTAGCATTCATGACAAGTGCATCTCATTCTTTGAAATCATGACAAGGAGGAAGAAGTTCGCTCCAAAGCATCTCAATTTGGAACAACTCAAGAAATTATGGAGAGATGTCTACTCTCCAGTTAGTGAGCATCAACTAGATGATGTTGTAACCTACATTGTAGTTATTGATAGGTATTTAACAAATAGGGCTGATTGGGATGGCACAGTAAGGAAAGCAAGAGATGACATCAAGTCTCTTGAAAGAAGAGTTAGGGTTTTGCATGTGCCACCTATTGCCGAATTGGACAGGGTATTTTTGGTAGTGCATGGTGAAGTGGAACAAGCTAAAGACAAGGATGGGAAGTAGTTATATAGGGCTACATCAAATTTTGTGCTTCCCATTATCCATATGCATTGGGCCGACTTTTTGAGACCCCAGGCCAACTTGGATGAAATTGGTGCAAATTGCACATTTCATGTTGTGTTCACATATCTTTTGAGGCTGACCTATTGTGTGGCATTTTATTATTGTAAAACTCTTATTTGGGCTGACCTATCTTGGGGGTTTTCTATAAATTGGGCATGTTGCCTCATTTGTAGGAGGATAGATAAATATTGAGACACATAGACATATAGACATAGAATAGAGATTTCATATTTGAGAAAATTAGGGTTTATCTTCAAGAAAGTATTGTAACAAAAGGTTGGAATTATTTCCATTTTGGATGACTTAATATAAGAAAGGATATTGTGATTTGGTATCTCTTGTGTGTTGAATTTTATCTGGCATGGTTCTTGTTGTTCTATCTTTAAAATTGCTTAAGTTTATTGTTAGATGGTCTGGTGATGCTTAGGGTATCATGCTTAGAATATTTGCAGTGATCTCTAATCCATACCTTTTGCAGTTAGCTGATTGTTAGCTTCTTTGCAAAGTTAGCCCAAACTTAAAATTGTGCTTAGTTCAATTATGATTATTTGTTCATTTCAGTTACAATAGGCTTGTTTTGAATGAATTTTCATGGTTTGAAAATATTTAAATACCTCAGAGGATTGCACTATTTATGTGAGATTGCAGATTTATCTGGGTCAAACAAAACGTAGTTTATGAGAAATCGGTCCATTTTGAGCATCTTATCTTTTGGCATTGTCAATCTTAGGGTTAGAATTAGTCTTAGAATTATCTCTGAAACCTTTATCTTTTGTTATTTTCTTTATTATCTGGGTTAAATTTAGGGTTTGAAGTATGAAATCATTGTAGATCTGATAAGTTCAAGTCTAGTGTTTGCTTGTAGTAAGGTCCTTTTGTGATTACCAACATTTCCACATTATCTCTGAGTTGTTTTACTTGCATTGTCAAGACCTAACATTAGAGACCTTGGGGTTATCTCTTTTCCATATAGATTTACTTTTCAAGAGAGATAGGATATAATATTTTGTCTAAGTTGTTGTTGTGCAGAAAACACCATCAACATGTCCTACAATGCAATTTGCAATAGTCACATGCTTATGTGACCATTGTATCTAATCAGGTTGTGTCTTATATATGCCATCTTGTTGATGATTTCTCACCTAATTTTTTTTTCTAGAATGTAACATGTTTGTGGTGAGATCACAACTTGATTTACAGGACCAAGAACCTATGAAGCCTTATCCCTTTCATGTTTAGTTAGCTTTGTAGGACCCAGAACCTATGGATCCATCTCTCCTTTCTTCATCTCTTGTTGTGTTGGATCAAAGATCTATTTCCTGGATGCTATTGGTATATTCTCTTCAATCTCTTTAAAATTTAGCTTGCATCCACATTGACACATATGCTCACTAAAGTGGCTGCAAAATGTAATGTCGTGAATTTCCAACCTAGCCAAATTCCCCATTTATTTACCCTCACCTTATAAATTATGTCTGATGATGAAAACCTGTTGTCATCTACTTATTTCTTCCATCTAGCCTTGTCCTTTTATGTTAGTAGAGGAATTTCTATCGAGGACATGTGCACATCACATTGATGTTTGTGCATTTTTCTTCCATCCTAATAGGATTCCTACCCCTAGAATCTACAAAGCCATTATGTCTTTGGTTGGCTATGGAGGTAACATCTTCTATCGACCCTTGACCAGTAGAAAACAACCTTTTACCTCTATTTTATCAATTCAAATTCATAATTTTCATTCCTTCATGCTAATTCTTCTAACTTATTGCTCATTCTTCCACTCTCTCACTCTCTCAAGCTCACTCTTTCTTTCTTCTTGGTGATTCTTTCTTTTCTCTCCTCTCTACTTGGCTTCTACAATGTATTTTTGTTGTAACTCCACCAATTTTCTAGGTTGATGAAGCTCCATTTTCTTGGTAGAGCATGATATCTTGTTATCTTCTCCTCCCAGTCTTGAGTGCTAGCTAAAGAGGTGTAATTGCTCCTTTTACTTATTTTGATCATTATTTCTTATAGAGTAGCATTTAGCTTCTTTTTGCACTTTATTTGATAGTTTCATTTCCTTTCTTTTTATTTATTGATTTCTCTATATCAAATTACATATCTAGCTATCCATGGAGGTGGGAACACCAAAATGGGGGTCTAACTAAGGAAAACCTCTAAATACAACCCAACATTTTTCCTATTTTTGTGTCTGTAGGTGTTGATTCATCCGTTTAGAGTTTCAACTAAAGATTTGGATTTCATGAGTGGAATGGTATCTTTTCCTACTCTTTATTTTTCCTTTTTGTACTAGAATATCTTTCTAGTACTCTTCTTGTTATACTTTCCACATTTTGTATTTTACCTATCAAACTGTAAAACTCTTTCAGTCAAGTCATAAATATGACCTTTATGTTTTTTACATTTTTTCCAAACCTCTATCCATACAAGACTCTAGTGTGCCATGTTGGAGTCTTATTCCCACACTTCCATCCTTAAAAAATGAGATGTCTAGTATGCAATTTGAAACCTTTGTGGTTGGATCACCTTATTTCTAAAATACTCATCAAACAACTTGAGGTAGTTTAGGGTAGTTCGTTCCTTGGGGCTCTCCCATGACCTAGAGCCTTAGGGGTGATGAATCCCCCTAATCTACAATTAATAAAAAATTTAATATAAAATGTCTATTTTTACATAGGATTCTACAAACATTTTAAGTTGGTAGGTTTGTGTTTATATTCTCCCAATATGGATATAAAATGTAAGGCATTTTTTAGTCAAATAAATAAAAAAAATTAGATGTTTTATGCTTGATCATGGTTAATTTGTAATTACATAAAACTGGACATTAAATAATTAGAGGTTCAACACAAAAAATATGGCCACATAATATTGTTAAAAATTAATGATGTCCAAACAAGAAAAATGGACCACCAAGGACACTACTTGATCTTTTGGTGTCAATTTTCACTTTCCAATAAAATGACACATACACAAATTGATGTCATATTTTAAAAAAATACTATTTAACAATTAAATTTTCTATTGGACATATTCAAGTGGTATTTTAATTTAATTGTAACATGTATCCTAATTGGTTAAGTTTCATTTGTTGGTGCCAAGTTTGACTATGTCCAATTGTTCTTGAATCCTAATCTTGTTCTTGCATTTTTTATTATTATGTCCATCATATATAACCACTTCAAGATGCTTTTGAACATGTCTTCTATTCGGGGTGGTGTTAAAACATCCAACTTGTTGAGGAATAATGCACTATTTCTCCTCTTGAAAAGTAGAAATCTACTCCATTGTTCCTTTTAAGTTAGGGCTTAACTATGTGGGACAATAAAGAAATCATTGTTAATATGTTTCAACAAGGGACCTAGATTGTTAGGTTTTCTAGAAATGATATTATTGACATGCAATTGACAATAATAGATCTAATATTCATAAACTAAATTGCACATTCAGATTTATTCACAACAGATATATCAATTATCATGTTGTTTCTCAATGATTTTAGATTGATTTAAAGAAGAGAGAATTAAATGAATTATAAATTAAATAGACAATGACAATATCTATTTTATTAATCAATTTTGAATGGTTAAAAAAATTCTCATAAACCTCTATTAGAACAAATAGTTATTCACATAGTTGTTGCTAAAAAAGATGCAATATTTGAAGGAAATATAACCGATGACAATATTTTCAAATTTTATCAAATAAAAATACCATCAAAAATGAACATATCTAAGACAATATCTTACTTAATTCTAGAATAATATATGATATTTCCTTAATTTGTTCAACTCAAAAAATAAAACAATTGAATACCATCACCAATACACTAGATTGACATGCATGCAAAATGGTCATAATACTTTTATTCATCGAAATATAATATTCACAAAGTCAGTAGAAAACCCATGCTGAGAATGTATAATTTTATCTTATAAAAATACATCAAAATTGGATCCCTCTAAATATTCCAAAATAAAATATATATAGGATGTTAGGTTCCATAAATTGTGGATTTGAAATAAGGGTTAACTAAAACCAACTTCATCACCCCAGATCTATTTAAATTTAACTAAAATTAAACTAAAACCTAACTAAAGTGCCTCATTTTTAGTTCTATGACCAACTAAACTTAAACTAAAAAAAGTAAAAGCTTAACTGAAAGTAAACCAAAATCAAATACTAGATCTATAATTACAACTAGGGTGTTGATGTATTACAAAGTTTATTTGAATATAAAACAAAATTAAAATCTCCAACTCGAGTTAGTTGGGGAAGCTATTAGTGAAGGTAAATATAACTTTTTTAATCTTCTCCATAGGTGGGACACAATGATATTGTAGCTTTATTCTCTAATTGAAAGTTGAACTCTCCATTTGTTCCTATAATTGGACAAAGGAAGTTAATTCATCTTGGAAAGAGTGGAGTTGTTCTTTCATATTCATCATTCTGTCAATAGATACTTGAGTCACTTGTCCTTGCACAAGCTTCTTCAAGTTTTCTACCATTTTACTTGAAGCTATCACCAAAGGAGGTGTCTACTAGACTGTACAATCCAAGCTTCCTATAAAATGGTCAATCTTGGTCATATCTCATTTAGCTAACCCCAAGTTTTTATTTAACTTGGCTTTGCACTTATTTAATACCTTGACCCTCAAATGTGTAGCCTTCAACCATATATGAAGTTTATCATGATCTTCCTCTTCAATTACTTTGGCCTTAGTCAGATCTTCAGTAGGTGTTTCCTTTATTCTGTGTAGAATTGGAATGTAATGCTGCCAAAACATTAACTGTTTATTTATTCCCAACTGAATTTGTTGGGTTAGACTATCCAAATCACTAATGTAATGATAATTATTTCTTTATTTCCTTATCACTCTACGCGATAAGGCCAAAAAAATAGATTTCCACTATTCTACAATAGGAATCCATCCCTCAAGGTCAAAATGTCTGACCTCTCCCTTCAGTGTTGCATGTAATACTAATTCGGGAGTAGCTACATCAAATGTCTTGATTAAATTAGTAATACATATTGCTAGTTGGGCCACTTGAACATTGCGATCCTCCTTTTTGTTTTCATCCTTTTACATCCTTTTAAGCATAGAATAGATAGACATCTAGAGAGATTATTGCTCTCCTTCCCTTATCTGCACACCCAGATCAACTTGCTTGATCTAGTAATCCTCGAGCCTCATCTCTAATTAAAGTTTATCTACCAAAGGGATGAATATTTGAGATTTTCTATTTCCTTAATCATCCATGGTGACTATGGATATTCTTTTGGCCCTTTTCTTCCTCTTTGTAGAAGACTAGAAGGCTTCTGATAATATGCTTAAGCTCTTCTCTTCACCTCCTTCTGTGTATGTCTTGTGCCTTCTTTTTATAGTATGATTCAACTAGATGGGGAAATTAGATGACAGGTTTCTCTAGGGAGAGGAAATGGTTTATGTGTTATGGGAGCTCTCTAATTTAGCTTTCTTAGTATTTCTTTGCTCTATTTAACCTCTTATTTTCTACTCTCCTTAGACCTGTTCATCTTAAAAAAATTTAACAAGTTTTCCACTTCCTACTCTATATTTTCTTCTACAATTGTCTCTTTAGTAGTAATTTCCTTTTGGGCTTCCACATATATTGTTTTTTCTTCTTCTATAAATTATTTATTTTGAATCTCCTCTTCTTGAGTTAGTGGTTTATTATCTTGACGAGGAGGAAGAGGAGGGTCCTATGGAGGAGAAGATGGAAGTGGACGTGGAATTGGTGATGCGAACTGATGAGGTGAAGAGGGTCGAAGTGAAGATGGAGAATATGGAAGGGGTTATGGAGGAAGATCATGTGGATACATAAGAGAAGGAGGAGGTGAATAAAAATGAGATTCATAAGGTGGAGTAGATGAAGGAGTTGGAGGTGCCTCTTTCTGAATTTTTTCCTCATTGGTGGAGGTCCTTAATATTTTCCTTCTTATGAGAGGAACATGTTTCTCAGTATACTCCTCCTCACCTGATCTTATCTCAATTCTTTCCTTCTCTTTCCTTTTCTTTGTTGCTACCTTGAAAGGTGAATCCTTTTGAGATTTGGTTATTGTAGTAGAGGATCCTTCTCCTTCTTGAACCTTTTTGGTGGTAGGTTGTGGTTTTGAAAAATCCATCACGGGGAAAGGAGACTTAAGCAATCACAATGACCAAGTCTTCACTCTTGCAGCCCTAGCATTGATGCTATCATATTCTTGGATTGAGAAAACTTCATTGAATATTGGTTCATTCTAGACACCCTACCCACTATATATTGGATCTAAGATCTTAACATTTTCCTTGAGGTCCTTGGGAACTCAAGCCTATGTGCAAGAATTTATCAAATTTACTATCAACCGATAGTTAATGTTTCATTCTAACTTCAAATTCCTATTCATAGTTTGTCCAATAGTCTTCAATTACAAGATCTTGGGTCAAACCAACCTCTTGGGTCATGCATTTCTAGGGAGTACTTGGTCAGTTCTATTTTTGTATTCTTATCATTTTTTATATTGTCACATGAGTACACCCAAACCTTCACTAGGAAAGTGTATCTATAATTTTTCTTTTTGGCTATCAACTTGTGAATTTCCATTATTTGTCTACAAATCTCCAATAGTATCTTTTTATTTGATGGATACCTTGGTAACTTCTATGGAGATTTGTGGAAGCTAACCACTCTGATGTATATAAAGGTTTTGAAATTAATCTAGTAGTTCCCCCATATTTTAAGCTTTTTCATGGATTCAATGGAGACTCTTCTATAAAAATATCCCTCCAAATCCTTTGATCACTGCATATACAAATTTTTCATTGACAACATAGAAATGGGTTTAACTGTCCTCTAATTTCAATTGCTCGAATAATGTTCATAAATGGTTACCTCCCCAAGATTGAAGTAATCTACTTTGTTCAACCTCAAGAAAGTGTCATGAGTAGTTGGTAAATACACCAAGTGTGATGTCATGCAAAACTTGGTGGTTCAGAGGACACTCTTTAATTTCTCATGTATGGTATCATTGGTTAGGTTAGCCTAATCAATCTTCATGCACATATTATGAGAAATGGTCAAGATTAACTTAACCATATATTGGTAGAAATCCCTAGCATGGGGGTACCCAAACACTCTACTCAGCATTGTTATCAAATCCTTGGAATCCTCCTAAAATTCTCTTATGCATTGCACATTGGCCATCTTGAGGGCCATCTTCATAGGATTCAACAATATTTGGTTGTTGATGAGGTTTAGATGGCTTGCCTCATGCTTCTCAAAATATTCTACTGCTTTCTTCATATCTATAGCCTCATATTTAGGAGAGGTAAGGTCTTGAACACCCTTTCAATCATATCAGATCTTAGTTCTAAAACAACTTCTCTTGTTGATCCCATAATCCTTCTATTTCTATGTTCATAATATTGTGCACATGTTAATACCAGCTTCAAAGATTGTATAGTTACTGGGAAGGATGCTACCTCCACTAAGCTTGAATTAGACAATGGAGTGGCTACACATGTACTTGTCTCCTAATAATAGATCCTTCACTTGAAATCATTTATTTCCACATGTCTGAGGTGAGTGTTTCCAATTTTAGTATATGGAGATAACATCTATGATGGAGAGTAATATCCTTTATATGTGTACTTCCTTTCTACTAGATCCTTTGGCATATCTCTTGCATACAAAAAATCACGTGTCAAGATAATCCATAATAAATACTTTAGAGGAAAAGAAAACATATTTTAATCAAGCCCTTAAAACTGATAAATAACTTATATTGCAAAGCAGAAGCTTGTTAAAAGAATATCTTAAGAAAAAATGATCCTATTAAGGATCGAGCTCCAGGTCTAAGCTCTACAACTTATCAAAGAGCCAAAATAGCTTAAATGAAGGAAGTCTGAACACTAATAGAAATTACTTAAAGCTTACTCTTGTTCATGGTTTGTCAAGAGTTAAGGATTGAGGGTTCGGTCTACCTTATGCTCATAATACAATTAGGATTTAAAGAGTATCTCTGATTAGTGACACCCAATAATGGGTTTAAGGCTTTTGGGAATTGAGAGTGGAACATGTTTCTTACTCATAAGGTCTTTGTAATTTTAAAAGAGAACTCCAAACAACAATATATAAAAAGAAACAGAGAGTTTTGGGGGTCAAGGATTGGGATTTTTTCATAACATTTACCTACGAGGTCAACACTTAGTATGACTTACACCCAATATCTAATGTCTAATGAACATACCATTTTAGACTTAAGACTCATTTTGGAAATTAGAGCTTGGATTTTTCACTTAATATCTAGCAAAAACACTCTATGAAGGATTTTGACTCACGGTAATTGATATACTCCAATCTCATTTTAATTAAACCCTTTCTTTTCTCTTAATGTATAGAGGGATGAGCTTTAGGCATTTCACTTAAACATTGACTTAATTAGAAAGAAAATGGTAAAGGATATTCCTAACTCCTAACAATTGATAATTCAAAAGCTATTTTACAAGAAGGCCAAAGGTATTGGACTTTGGGGGTCAGACATTCAAATTTCCACATATACGATTAGCAAGAATAGCACAAACCAAACTATGGAAACCTGATTTCTAAAGGGTTAATTATTAAATTCACTACGATATCAAAAATGAAATTAGTTATCAGAGGTTGAGGTTTTGTCTTAATTTAGATTGCATTAGAAGACAAAGGATAGACCAAACTTTTGACACTCGGTGCTTGAAAGTTCAAAACCTTAGAAAAAACTAAGGCACAAAGATAATCTAGCAAGGGAAAAGTATGATGCCCAATAAGATGATGTAATAAACATCATCGATTGGCATGCCAGGAAAAAACATGATTCAAAATACCTAAAAAGGAAAAAAAAATAGAGGACAGCAAAAAAATGAAAAAGGAAAACTAGAAACAAAAGGAAAAGGATAAGCAAGATCCCTCCAAAACAAGTAGACAACAAATAGCTAAAAATCCCACAAAAAAATAAAATTGATGCCATGTTTTTCAAGGGAAAAATGAAAGGGAACACAATTCCTACTTGATTCAAGTGTGGAACAAGAAAATGAACATGGTCAAAGATGAAAAACACAAAGACAGCATGCCAATAGCCACCCAAACACTGAACCAACACTAGAGACACATAATGATAGATAACAGTGTGTGTGAGGATTTTTCTCAAGTTTACAAGGATTTTCAGAGCTCAGAATACTTCAAATACATAAGGTAAATGATTAAATGATCACCCATTATCCTATAAACCCATTCAATGACCCTAATTACCCTCCATTAATGGCTTAATGAATATATTGTTAGTAAAATAAATGCATCTAATACATGTGGTTGGCTTGTTCATTGAGGTGACAAGATGTCACTAGTGTTGAGCTTTCAGAATTTGAGGTTCATGTCAATGAACACCTTGACACAAAATTATGACTCGATAACAAACAACATGGAGCAATGAATAGGCATCGAGGCTTGGGCCCAATTCATGTGGCATGCCAACATTGAGTAACTCGAAACCCTGAAAACTGAAAAAAAAACTATGAGAAAGGGGAAACAGAAATGGAGAACGAAAGGAGGAGGGAAAAAAGGAAAAGTAAAAAAAGGAAGATGGGAACAAAATACAACAAGGAAAGAATGAGAAAAAAAAAGGGAACACCATTTTGTTGAAAAAAAAATGGGATGTCGTATATGGCACAATATCTCTCATAGTAAAAGTTTGAATATGATTTTTTCTTCATCATCCATTGTACCTATCATGTGTTAGAAGTGCAAAGGTCCCAAAAGTTATAAGTGTGGAGGTTTTATGTTCAAACATATAAAGATTATTCTTATGTCAAAGTTTTGGGAGTTTCCTTTCCTATTATTTCCTTCCACCAAACGTCACTCTTTCAATTTCCCTATGACATAAATTACCATCTAAGAATTACCTTTTATCTATGCTTATCATCCCTTAAATCTAGCCTCCACTTTCCATTAACAAGTTGTCATTGTTTCATAGTTTTCCATATTAACGTGATATCCATCTAAACCCCAAATTATCAATTCTTATGCTAAGATACCTTTAAAAGTTGAAGTTTCAACATCCATTTACTTGAGGTACCTTTTATTTAGCACCCATGAACCTTGATTGCCAATACTTTTCACTATGTATTGAATTAAAATCATTGGTTCAAATTTTTTCTTGTTTTCATATCTTAAGAGAAAATTTTGGTTACTTCTAATCCCCAAATCCCTAACAATGGTATTGGCTATGAGGTATCCCTAAACCATGGTCCTTGAAATATAAAACTCCCATGTTTTATATTGTTCTCTCATGTACCTCTCTATGTGATCCAAGCTAGCATTAATGACCATATTTTATCCCACAACTACTCCAAGGATCTGTTTACATGAAAAATAGTTTCGATTTAGGGTAATGTAATCAAATTTAATTCAAGTGATACAATATTATGAATGCCATACTACCATTCATGTGCTAGTTAAGTTTTGAAATAGTTTCCACACAGGATCTAGGCCACTATTTCAATATAATTTATGGATTTTATCTTTCCTTTCACATCTCATCTGTTGATTGTCGATTCCTCCTTGATTCTTGAAGTGTTAATAAAATCAATAGAGTTACATGTATACCAATTAATTTTAAAAAAGTAAGGTCAATTTTTTTTCATTTCCAAATATAAAAGTTGTAGGAGCTTTTAGTGTTTCACTCATACAAATCTATTTTTCATTAAAGTAGTAGATTTTTGTAAATAACATGAATATTTGTGATATGAATGTAATCAAGATTTGATGAATATCATATCTTTTTATAAAATTTAAATCTTTGTAATGGTCATTTATTTATTAAATATATATTTTGTCAATTATTATGGACTACTAAATGTTTCCATTTTTATTATATCATATTTTTTATATCTATGTTTATCTACAACCCATATTACTTCGAGTTTTAATGTGTAATATTTCTTGGTGTGCTTAGAATCTATAACCCAATGAGTAGGAATTGGTCTTAGAAATAATGACCCTCCAAGCACTCAAACTGAAAACATAATTTACTAGTAGATTAGGAGTAGAAGGTAGTTTGTGTGCATATTATGATTCAATGATTTATCTAGGTAAAAAATTTCATAGTGAGACTTAATAATTATTATCTTTAAGGAATCATTCTTTCATATCCACACCTTGTTGTTATGATTTTTTTTGTTTATTATATTATTTAACAGTTTTTAAATTAGGTTAGTCATTGGCCAGTGATAACTTTTGGGGCCAAGAATACATTGGCTAATATTGCATCAATTTATCCACTTTCCTATCTTTAGTTGTGTTTGATCCTATTTAAGTTACTTCTAGTGAAGACCCATAGGTATATCTAAGCCCAAAGTTGAGGAATATATCACCTACTTATGTGCATAATTTTTATCTTACTAGAATAAATTAAAACTATATTAACCTATTATACTCAAAATATAATCAACACTCATAATTAAGCATAAGAGTTGATGAGAATTTGAAAAAAGAATGAAATATTACCAAATCCATAAATTGATACACCATTGAATGATATTTGTGCTAATGTATGGTAGGCTTTCAGTGACCTTGATATAAGCATAAGGTTTTGTAAAAGGTGATATAATGGAAATGGCTAGAGGTAGTCTCCAATTTATAGATTTTTGGAGAAAAAAATGGATGGATGATGTAAAAAGAAGATATCTATGTCTCTTAATGGTTGAGAGCCATGGGTATATGGGAGGAGGAAAAGTGTCCTCATGTGGTTAGAGGATATGGAGGGAGAAGGATTGAAGATAAAATTGAAGTTGGAGATTCTCCTTGAAACTTTGGGTGGACAAGATGGAAGGGATACTTTGAAGTACCATGGAGGGATGTGTAAGTGCTTTGACACATGTGATGTATGGTACCAATACCATTCCAAATGTACAAAAGCCAATGCCTTGTGTAAAAGGGACCCATTCCTTTGTACACATTGGAGGAATGTGCATAATTTGATAGGATTCAACTAGGATTACATTATGCGAGTGGATGATTAAGGGGTTAAGTGGTTTTAGCCCACTTAATGGAATGTGGAGGAAATAAAAATTTAAATAAATAGAATATTGATTTAATTTTTGGGATGAAGATGAGGGATTTAGGTAAATAAATAATTATATTTATTTACCTAAGGTGTACTATAGAATAAGGTTGAATAAATGGTTTAGGCTAGAAATGGGTGTAGATGCATATAGGTGAATAGTAATTCTATGAATTAAATAATAAAATATTGCTTAATCTATAAGGGGGTGAAAATTGGATAATGTGGTATATGGAAAATGGGGTTTAGATGCTATCATATGACTTAGGAGATAGAGCATACCCAATTTCCACCTACTGCATTCAAGGATAACCCTGAGATCTCAATGCAAAGGATAAAGAGATCTTGCAATAGGGTTGTCCAAGGGGATGATTACAAAGTAATAAGGGGTTCACCACTAAGTAATAACCTGGAAAGACAAATACAATTCAAGTTGTAACATTAAACCCTTTATGATGCAATGACTTACCAAATGACCTAGAAAAGTAAATGAAATAGAATAGAAAGCTATAGAAAAAAAATGCGTGCACCTGGGAATCAGAAGATAGTTGAATGGAGCTTTGAAATGATGGAAAATATAATCTTAATGCTGAGTGGGACTCATTCGCCAAGCTGGACGAATAAGTCCAAATTTTGGGTTTCTGTTCAGGAACAAGAATCTGCGAAATGGGTATCTAAATGTTTTAAAAATATGAGATTTGACTCAAACTGGGACTCATTTGTGAGAAGTGGCAAATCAGCCCACTTAGGATTTTCTAGAGCTTCAAGACTTGAATCTTCACTCCTCATTATGCTCAATCTGCTTCTTCAATTTTTTGGATCCGAATCTCTGAAAAAAAGCCTATAGATGTTCTCCAATATTCTCCAATATTTAATGACAACTTTGACAACTTTGAATGACTTGAAAAATTTTCTCCAATATTTTTCTTCAATGTTCTACAATCTAAATCTGCAAATCACACACAAAAGAGAGGGAA
The DNA here is from genome assembly GCA_007115665.2 of Sequoiadendron giganteum. Lineage (NCBI taxonomy): Eukaryota > Viridiplantae > Streptophyta > Pinopsida > Cupressales > Cupressaceae > Sequoiadendron > Sequoiadendron giganteum. Next base: position 122,914,250 of record CM021102.1, read on the forward strand.
AAATTTTGTTGGGTTAGTGGATAGGGGTTTGCCTTGGTCAAACCCCATTTTAGTAATCAAACCTTGAAATAAAATGAAATAGGAATGGATAATGATGAATGAAAAAAATAAGTTGTTACAACTCACCAAACTCTAGCAATAAAGTGCTTCAAACATGTATGAGATGTCTCCAATCGATGTAGATCTTGACTCTTGCTTGAAGGTGATAGATCTTGAATTGAATACTTGCTTGAATCATAAACGCTACATCATAATTGTTAGCTCCAAAATAAACATGATCCATGAAGTATTTGGCATGATGATTGATGCTTGAATGTTGCTCTAAAAAGCTTGGTAATATGCCCTTGAATTCTCTTGAATTATCTTGTAAATGATTGAATCCTCTTGTGAACTCAATTTTTCTATAAGGATGCTCATTCAATTTGCTAGGTGATATGTTGAATTCTTAGGTGAAAATGAGTGAAAGAACCTAGTATTTATACTTAATTATGCGAGAATTCCCAAAATTACAAGACTAAAAGATGACATCATATGTAGGAGGATGAAATCCCACCAAGAATATGAATTAATTTTGGGGTGATCCCACAATACTAGTTTTAATTTTTTGTTAAACTAGACACTAAACTGATTTTTTCTAACTAAATATTCACTTTCGGGCACGTATACCAGCTAAACTATGAGGAAGTTGAAGATGATGAAAACTAGTGATTTGTGACATTTTTTCTGCAAATTATAAAAATAATTTTTTAAAAAAATTTGGAATCATATTGCACTTCTTTTTTCTTCTCCTTTGAAAACTAGTTTTTTTCAATAAACACCATTTTTAAGGAGTGATTCTCACCGTATACAACATAACTTTTTTTCCATGAAGGATAAAATTCTTTTTTTTTTGAATTTAGATTTGTAACTATGATTTTTAGCACTTTCATTTGGTTTCATAGTGTTTTATTGAATATTTTTTCCTTAATCAAGCTTCAAAGTGAAACCAATTACAATTCAGACATAGGTAAACTGTATACAACATAAAAAAAATAGTATGTATCAAAAATTTTTATTTTTATTTTTTGGATCAAGGATTTCAATATCTAGTACAATGATATTTTTCAAAAAAAAAATGATAATATGCTATTTTTGACATGTGCAGAACAAAGAGCTTGATTTTCGATGAAAAACCTATGTTTAATCAAACTAAAAAGACAAATACATAATGAAACAAAAATATATTAAAATTATATTTGTTGGATAGCTCATTCTTAGGACTACCACCATCAAGTTGGGTGTGTGAAGTCTCCATTTCTTTCTTCAACTCGAGCTTCGAAGGGAAAAAATTTGGAGAAATTTGATGCTAGAGGGTTGGAAGGGGGGAAAAGGGGGGTTCGAGTGAACCCCCCTTTCCACTAATTTTTCCTTTGTTTTTCATTCTAGGAAATGTGGAATATGGTGGGACCCAACATTAAATAGGTTCCCTTGAAGGGGGTTTGAGAAAACACCCTTTGGGTTTGCTCGATCCAAAAGTTCGTTTGAACCAAAATTTTCTACATGGAGTTATTTTTTGCAATTTTCCTTGCTCACTAGAATTGTAAACCAGTTTTGTGGGTTTACCCTTTAATTTTCGGCCACAGAAGACTCATTCGCCCAAGGTAGTGAATGAGTCCCATCAAGCATTATGTATGGGACTAGAATTAAAAATTATTTAGAAATGTGTGAAACTAGTTTTGGGACCCTAAAATATAGGTTGAACTCATTTTCCCAAGGTAGTGAATAAGTCTTAGATCACAAAATTTGGGTCCATTCAACCTAAAACACCTAAATTATGATTGGGTAATGATTTTTGTCAGGATTATCCTCAAAAAGATACATTAAGTGATGCTTGTGGATGTAATTTAAGGCCAATTAAAGCATAAAGAAGCCTAATTATTAATGGAAACCTTAGAAAAGTGTGAAAGTGTGTTACAACACTTTAAATAAGGCATGATTAAGGTTAAAAAGAGGTTTATTAGGTGTAGTTAATTAATAAAACCTTAGAAAACTGTGAAAATGTGTTCCAACACTTTACAACACTTTTAGCAAGGTACCATTCATGTTCATTAGTTCACAAGGGCCCAAGACCTAATGTGAATGTGTCAAACACATTAGAACACTAGTGACTAAATCAAGGCACCATTAAGCCTAGTTCACAAGGAGGGCCCAAACAAGCAAGGGAAAAGTAGAAGGGAAATTTTTTCCATTACCACATTTATCCCCCACGATAGTGAGAGGATGAACTTACTTAAAACTCACACTGAAGTAGACAAACACACATCAAGAGGGGTCCAAATTGACCAATGTTGGAAAGATGGGATGGCAACAATCAAGAGGGGTGATCAAGTCCTGAGGATCAAGATCCCATGGCAAACCAATATAGGAATAAAAGAGCACACATGAAAATTATTAAACAAAAAAAACAAAGCACAAGCATGCACTGTCAAAGACATGGAGAAAATGAAAAATAAAAGGGTAGGATCAAGCTTCGACCATTTGTCCATCATGATGTGGATCAGATCTAGGATGTTTTTCTAAAAAATGCACACTCACTCTGAGGCAACGAAACTTCAGGATATCCACTAGGTGAGAAGTATAAGAAGGTGATAAACATACACTCATGCCCTGTATGTTCTCACACACACATGCAAGTGGCTAAGGGGAATTCATGCCCTCATTTGGCTTCCTGTCAAACCATACCAAAATGATACCTCTTGATAACTTTGATAAGGCACCACACAAAAAATATTTTTGAGTTTCATGAGAAAAGAAAAACTTCATATGCTTGGAGCTCATGAAAAAACAAGATGGCTCTATAGGCATTCAAGTTGTGTTATGCAAGGTGGCCATACAACTAAAAAATGAAAATGCAACAATAAGGAATGTTCAAGGGATTCTTGATTAGGTCATGTGAGGTCTTAACTTAGGGAACATTGTGCCTAATGTCTCCAAGAGAGGACCAATCAAAGAATAAAAGATTCACAACTTAAAAAATGAAATTTTTTGCATCAAGCCATTAAGGGGAATTTAATATTCTAAGAGAGATCATGCTCTTGAGGGAAATCATACCCAATGTCATCCACAAAGTAGAAAATGCATCATATAAAGTAAGAAGACTGTACCTTGAACCATGAAAAAGAAAATGCCAAAGAATAATTCTAATGTATGCCCCCACTTTAAAGAAATTACTAAACACCATGTTGTGACAAATTACTTTAAAGTAGCAAATGATAAATCCAAATAGAAAAGGAAGACATGAGAGATAACTTGGAAATCCCTATGCCAAGTCATATGTTTCCAAGTAAAGTTGAATCATGAAAAGGACAAGGGATTTACCCCAAAATGAAAACACCAAACAAATAAGGGATATATGAATTTGGGGTCAATATGTTCTTTTCTACAATTATTTTATAGAGATTGGAACTATCATCATTCCCCAAATACTCATAGATTTGGAAGAATGCCACAAATAGAGTGAAAAAAAAGAAAAACCTTTGGGGTCAACATGGAAGAGGCATGAATTCCTCGACACCTTGCATCATCCCCAAAAGGAAAACACAAGAAAAATGAAATAGATTAAACAAAAGAAAATCCTTTTGAGTCATGGAAGAGACATGGATGCCTCGATACCTTGTGTCATCCCCAAAAGGAAAACACAAGACAAGTGAAAGAGATAAAATAAAAGAAAAGCCGTTTGGATCAACATGGAAGAGAAATGAATGCCTCAACAATTGTGCCATCCCCAAGAGGAAAACACAAGTCAAGTGAAAAAGGTGAAAAGATAAAATATTTATAACATAGGGGAGAATGAAAGTACATATAGAGTAATGTCACAAAGAGAGAGAGATACATCAAATAGAACAACACGGGGGATCACAATATGCATGTACAATCATGCAAAATAAAATAAAAAATAGTTAATGCAAAAGAATAGTGAGGAACATGCAAGTCAACCTAAAGTAGGTTGTTTGCATCCCAATCATGTTTATTTTATACTGAAGGTAGACAACTAGCCAAAGGGACAATAGAAAGTGTTGAACTAGGACCATCGCCAACTTCAACACTTTTCTTAGGAGAATTTTTGTTTAAGCTCATAGAAGAGAAAAACAATATGTTCAATTTATTATTCACCTTCTCGTCAATTTTAGCAACCTCATCATCATCATCTAAGTTAATTACAACAAGATTTCAAATGATAATGTCTAAGGAATGGTTTAACTCTTGTTGTGGTTACTGTATTGGATTGCTTTGTTGTAAGGAAGGGGTAGATTCATCATGTATTTCTTAGGTAAAGTTTAGGTTTTGATTTTCTTTGTTTATTTCTTCATGTAACCTACGAGCAAGGGCATGACATCTACACCTATGCTCTCTAGCACCTCTATTTCTTTTAGTTCATTTTTCAAGTTGTGTTTGTGTAGGAGTGGCTTGATCAACCATAGGTTTCTTGTCTTTCCTAAGGGGAGAAATGAAAGCGACCACGAGAGGTTTTTCAACCACTTTGTCTTTGAATTTGTAAACTTATTTTATTCAAGGAGGTGTGACAGGGTTGTTTTCATTATCTCTTGGTCTTTTATAGGAGGTACATGAAGTTTCTATCTTAGGTTTGTCTTGGTTGTTTGGGATTTCTTTAGGCTCAGTCATGGTTTTATCTAGGATGGTAGGCTCGATTTTGGATGGAGACATGTTTCAGGCCTGGATAGTTCTACTATTTTCTTCACCTTTAACTTTTGATAGGACAAGAAAAAGAAGTCTTCTCTTTGTTTTATAGGTTCTATAGGCTCAGGACAAAAGAAATCTATGGAAAAGTTTCCACGGAAGGACAAAGGGTTAGAGCCACTATGATGGATAATGAAAATATCATCGTCAAAGAGAAAAGTTAAGCATTTATGTACGACTGATGTGATTGCATTCATGGAGTGAATCCATGGATATCCTAGCTTCACACGAAATTGTTCCAACTATAGGATGATGGAGAATGAGATATCCAATGTTTTTAGTTCTATTTGTAGAGGAAGGGTGATCGATCCCATTGTAGGGAAAGCGAAATTGTTATGTGTCTTGATACACTCTTTTGGCCTATCATATGTCTCTTGATAGAGTTCATGCAAAAGTAAGAATTTCTTAGTGATCATATTCTCTCCATAGACAGGATCTATTAGTATCCCATTAGTGGGCCTATCATAGATTTGGTTGGCTATCTAAAGAGGACCATTGGGTGCATGTTTAAGTATATCTTGTGAGGAGAAATCAATCTCAAGAGGCTTTTTAGTTCAGACCTTATGAGGAATTATTTCTATCACTCCTACCATATTATCCATAGGATTATCATCTATAGGATCATGTTGAATGGTATCATTGTTATCATCATTCATATCAACATTCATCACATCACTCTTTGTATTTTTGCTAGCTTTGACAAATGAAATTTTATGTTTAGGCATGAGGTTGGTAAAGATTTCAAATTTTTTGTTAGGAGGGGCAACAAACATTTTTCCTTGATCATTAACACCTCCAACAAAAAGACGACTACAATCAATGCGGTCTTGCACAAGATGTTTAAGAAACTTGCAATGTTATGTATCATGTCCATTTTGCCAGTGATAACGGAAGTAAGAATTTGGTCTATAACTTGTAGGTAATGGTTTACTAGGATCGATCTTCTTAATAGGAGTCAAGGTAATCATCTTGTGTTCTATGAGTTATGACATTATGTTATGAAGGGTATCTTGTAAGGGAGTGAATTGTCTTTTCGAGTCTCCATAACTAAAGGGTATCACAGATTTAACAGTAGCTACTTGGTTATTGAAATTATAATATTTTTGTTGAGGGGGATTGAATTGAAGGAAACTTTTATTCCATTTTCTAAAATATTGCGAATTGTTTTGGTTTGCGGGCTCAAATTTCTCAATTCAGCTAGAAGTGGATTTTGTATCTCAACTACTAACCAAGTTTTGATAATCATGGAGGGTAGTGCATAAATGCATAAACGATGGAAATTTAATCATTGTAAGCTTGTCTTGTATCTTTCTTTGCAAATTTTCTATGAACATTTTTGAAGGTGAGGATTGGGGACCTTGACATCGATTTAGGAATAAAATGATTAATAGAGTGAGATAAAGTTAGTTATATTTTCATCTTATTTTTGCTTGCATCTCATCAAATCAACCAAGGTAATATTAGGATTCATATGAACTTGTAAATGTTTAAAAAATTCCTCAACCAGTTCATTAAATGAACAAATTGAGTTCTTTGGTAACAAAGAAAACCAATTCAAGGTAGTATCCTTTGATGACCTAGGGAAAATTTTAGCCAAGAGTTTATCATCAATGAAAAAGTCATTACATAAGGTGGTATAGATATTAACATGGTTAGAAGGATCTTCCTTTCCTCCATATTTCTTGAATCTAGGCACCTCTACACCTTATGGCATCACTGTTCACAATATCTCCAAGGGAAATGTACTATTTTTGACATAATATGTAGGTGGGATGTTTTGATTTTGGTTGATGGTGGAAATTTATTTTTGAAGGAATGAAAGAATTTGGAAGAGTTGGTTTATGAGAGGATCATTTCTTGTGTTATGAGATGGAGGTGAAAAAGGTGGAGGGGTGTATGTTTTGAAGGGACAAGCGAATGAAATTCTTATTGGTGGTAAAGTGGTAGGAGATATGGCATGTGTGTTGAATTGCACAAGACAATTGAGAGGGGGGTGAATCAGTTGTATCTTATCACACACACCACAAATCTTAAACAATTCCACATTCACTTTAATCTATTATTAAGCATAAGAATGAAGTGCAGATAATAGAAAGAAACAATTGGAAACACTAGATTTACATGGAGAACCCAATGAGGGAAAAACCATGGTGAGGATTAAATCACAATATAATAGTAATTGCAAAACTGAATATACGAGTCTCATTACCAAAGGGATCACTTCCCAAGATCGGACTCACTATCTAGATAGTATTCACTATCCAGATAGGAGGCTCACTACCTATAGATACATAAAAATATAAAGAAGAATGTTACATAAAGAAAATTATCTCAATGCAACAGAAAATCCACCACTGCAATTCGCACACATTTGTAGCCTTGATCAAAGAATTGAAAGCATCATCATCTCACTACCTTCAAGAGTCTAACACATTGAAGTTCTCACTCCCTCATATCACTGTCACACAATATTTAACTTCTCACACATGTGGCTTAAAAACCTTAACATATTTCCTTATAATTATACCACCTTCAATCTTAGAAACTTTCTCCAAGGTTGGCTACACACTCTTTATTTTACAATATCAAATTATCTCGATGAATCAACACTCTCACGGTGGATAAGAATGAGAGTGAACCAAATTAATACTTAACTAGGACCCAAAACAACATATTGGATCAATCACACTCTTCCTTAATTGATACTTATCCTTCATATAATGTGTAAATACCAAGTCGACCAAACCTTATGAAAACACCAATGAAAATTGAAGTACACATGTTTGAAACAAGAAGATAACATGTGGATTACATAAATTGCTTCATCATACACTGGAACACCTCTTAGATTCCTTTAGATTCATCCGCAACAACTGCAACAACTTTCATATAGAGAAAACTTTCCATCATTCCATCTGGACTGTACAAACACACATAGTAACTCTGGAACTAGTCTTCTGGGGCACCAAACCATGATTTTTTTTTCCCGAACATAGATAACACCATTACTAATATTCTTCTAGATTTGCAAGATCTGAAAAAAACTAGGTAAGGAATACAGAGCAGAAACATTTCTCCTATTCTATAGACAAACAACTATGCCAACCAATTCACAAATTAGTGAACACAACTTTCACTCTTCATCAAACTAGAATCTAAAAACTAGGATATATCACCCAAGGATTCCCATAAACAACACTATAGATCCACACAAGCATAGGATCAACATAGAAGAAATGCAAAGCAAAATATCAGAGCACATTCAGAACACACACAAAATTATGTCTTCATTAATTATTAATTTTCTCAAAATAACTTGATAACTCATCATATCAACACACATGCAACATCATAAATATAGCCTCATGTACTCACAAAATCTCGACAATATCTCAACTATACATGTACCACTTGCAATCACTTGATTCCTTTCATTGCAACAACCTGTATTGTGTTGACATCAATGACAATATTAATGAAAATACCATACTCATTCATACTTGCAACAATCTCCCCCTTTGTCATTGATGGCAACACATGATGTGAAAAACCATCAAATACAACATACACACTTTTCTTCTCTTTTTTTTCAGATTAGACAGCCTACACAGTACTCCTACACTCTCTTCTCCTTACAAGATTCTCTCTCCCTTTCATATTTTTCTTATATAAATAGGATTTTTCACATGATTCTCTCTCTGCCTTTGACATCAATGCTAAAGAATTTTTTTTACATGATTCTTCAGCCATATACAATTCTAATCACCCCTCCTTAGTACTACACCCATGAAAACATACATATCATACAACAACAATGATACTTCATACTCCCCTTGAGTAGTAGACCTCAATCATCAGTCCAAACAGATGATGAATTTGTAGATCCACTAGACTAATGCACCTCTATGTGCACCTAGTTCAAAGAAGGAGGGGTAGTAACCCCCAACTTCTCCTTGAGATATTCAAAAGTATCCTTAGGAAGAGATTTAGTAAATATATCTATAATTTGATCCTTTGTAGGAACATATTCAAGCCTATCTTCATTCTTCAATACTTTCTCCCTTAAGAAATGATATCTGAGAGATATATGTTTTTTCCTTGAATTAATTACTAAATTATTTGAAATATTTATTACACTTGTATTATCACAGAATATAGGGATAGGCTCATCACACATCACACTTATATCCTTCAATATTTGCTTCATCCTAAGTACCTGTGTATAGAAAGATGTTTTTGCAATATACTCAGCCTCTGCAATGGATAAAGAAACTAAATCTTATTTCTTTCTTAACCATGAAACCAACCTACATCCAAGAAAGAATACATTTCCACTTGTACTCTTTTGGACATCTACACAACCATCCCAATCTGCATCAGTGTAAACATTTAAATTAAAATCAACATCCTTAGGATACCACAAACTATAATTTGGAGTCCCATTTAGATATCTAAATATCCTTTTCATAGCTGTAACATGTGTTTCTTTTGATTCTTCTTGAAATATGGCAGCCATACATACTACATGCATGATTTTTGGTCTAGTAGTAGTAAGATATAGCAGTCCACCAATCATAGATCTATACTTGCTCTAATCAACTTTAGGAGATTCATCATCCTTACTTAGTTTGCATCCACTTACCATAGAAGTAGAGACTAGTTTGGAGTCATTCATTCCAAACTTCTTTAGCAATTCTTTAACATACTTTCATTGTGAAATGAATATGCCCTTATTATTTTGATTCACTTGAAGACCAAGGAATAAATTCAACTCACCAATCATGGACATTTCAAACTCCTTTTACATATCAACTACAAATTTCTTGCACATACCCTCATTTCCTCCAAATATAATATCATCAACATATACTACTACTATCAATATTTTGTTTCCTTTAATCTTGAAATAAATATTACTATTTGTGGAGCCTTTGTTGAACCTTTGTTGAGTCAAATACTTGTCCAATCTTACATATTATGCTTTGGGAGCCTATTTAAGTCCATATAGTTCCTTTTTCAACCTACATAACTTATTTGGTTGATCTGATAACTGAAATCCTTCTAGTTGTTCCATGTAGACCTCTTCTTCCAATTCTCCACTTAGGAATGCAGACTTAACATCCATCTGGTATACCTTGAAATATTTGTTAGCATAAAATGCCAAAAAAATCTGAATGACCTCCATTCTTGCCACCATAGACAATGTCTCCTCAAATTATATTCCTTCAACCTATGAATAACCTTTACATACAAGTCTTTCTTTGTTTCGTACTACTTCACCATCTTCATTCATCTTATTCCTGAATACCCATTTTGTACCAATTACATTCTTGTTTACCGGTCTAGGAACCAATTCCCATGTCTATTTTTTCTCTATCGATTGTAATTCCTCTTTTATGGCTCTAAACCAAATTTCAACTTTGCATGCTCACACACTATTTTAGGTTCTATCTTGGAAAGTAGACACAAATTTACCTCAACTGCTACCACTTTGCTTTTTGTTGTTACACCTTTTCCGTTGTCTCCAAATATCTTTTCTTCTTGATGATTTGTTTGTACATATTTTGGAGTCTTAGGAGAAGGTTTCGAAGTCTCTTCTTCTTCCTCCCTATCCTTATGTCTCTCTTTTCATTAGGTTCATTTGGCTCATTTTCACTTTTTTCAACTTGATTGTGCATATTTTCATCAACTTTCACATTTGTACTCTCAACAATCTTTCTCAATATCTTACTGCAGCATATATATGCTTTTCTTTTGGTTTCATATCAAATACAAATACATTCATCACATATTGCATCAAAATTTCCTATATTCTCATCATCTCTTTTGATATAACATTTGCTTCCAAATACCTTAAAATACTTAATAGTAGGAATTTTACCATACTACAGCTCATAAGGAGTCTTTGTGATGTTTCCTTTGATCTAAACTTAGTTAAGAATATAGAAAATAGTGTGAATTTATTCTCTCTAGTATACTTTAGGAACATTTACCTCACTCATCATAGTCCTTGTTGATTCTTCAAATATCTGGTTCTTCCTCTCAACATTTCCATTTTGTTGAGGAGTTCTGGGAGCAAAAATATGCCTCTATATACCATGATCTTCACAAAACATATTAAACTTAGTGGAGGTGAATTATCCACCTCTATCAAACCTTAAAAATTTTATTTTTAGGTTCACTTCATTCTCTACCATATCCTTGAATACTTTGAATCTATCTAAATGTTGAGCTTTCTCCCTAAAAAAAGTAACCCATGTCATTCTAGAGTAATCATCAATGAAAAGCATAAAATACCTATCACCATTAAGACTTCTTGTTCTTGTAGGACCATAGAGGTCTGTAAGAATCAACTCCAATATTATGGTTGTTGATTGTTCTTTTCCTTTAAAGCTACAACTTGTTTGTTTTCCCAAATAACAACTTCTGCAAATAGCATAGGTAGGCTTTGTGATTTTTGGTAGATCCCTAATAGCTTCCCTTGAACTAATCTTGATTATGTTGTCAGAATTTAAATGTCCCATCGTTTGATGCCATAACCAATTCTCATTAACTTGAGATTCAAAACACTGACTATCAACACTCTTAAGTTGACAAATGTTTCCATATTTTCTTCTTCCTATAACTACCACAACTTTGGACTCTTTTCTAATTTTACAAGTATTATCCTGAAACACAAGCTTAAATCCTTTTCCACACATTTTTCCAATACTCAAGAGGTTATGCCTTAAGCCATTAACATAATATACGTCAGTAGTATTATGTTTTCCATCAAAACTAATATTTCCTTTTTCAACAATCTCTGCACCAGAATCATCTCAAAACATGACTATTCATCAATCATACTTTTCAAGTTTAGTAAAATTACTTTTGTCTATGGTCATGTGATTTGAGTAGCCATTGTCAATTACCCAATAGTCTTTGTCTTGTCTAGCATGAAAGGTAGAAACCAAAGTGCTTTCCATCTCTTCCTTTTTATTTTCTGGACCACATTCCCTTGCACATCTACCACAGTTAGTAGACATTGATTTATTCTCTAAGGCTAGAAACATGCATTCATATTTATCATCCTGAATATCAAATTCATCATAAAAAATTCTAGCATATTCTCTAAAATAATACAATTTCTTGAACTTTTTGTCTTTATTATCTTTTACCTTCTTGTGTTTGGATCTATTTGGACATCTTGAAGTATAGTGACCAATATTTCCACAACTGAAACTTTTAAAGGGTAACATACCTTTGTACTTACCGATTCCTTTCTTCAACTTCCTTGTAAAATTTACTTCCAACTCCTCTAAACCTTTACTACCTAGATCATCTTCTCACTTTGTTGCTTTGAAGGTTGTTTTTGTTTTCTCCTTTCCTTTTCTAAACTTCCTCATCTCAAATGTAGTCAAGGTACCAAATAGTTGTTCTCTAGTGAATTTATTTGGATCATACACTTCCTCAATGGCTAAGACCTTGTCACTGTAACTCTCCTATAGGATCATCAAAATATTCTCCATTACATCTTCATTTTTCAAAGTACCAACTTGATTTTTGACTTTATTTATTGCAATATCAAGCCTTTGAAAGTAGCTTGCAATGTCCTCACCTTCTTCCATTTTCAAGTTCTCATTTTTGTGCTTAGTTGTTAACTTCTTTGATAATTTGACTGTCATTTCCTTCATAGACATATTTCAACTTTTCGCAGACTTCATAAGTAGTACTTAATGGAAAAAAAAATTGTTACCTCAGTCTTAGATAAATCACTACAAATTGCATACTTTTCTCTTTCATTTTCTTCATAGGAAGCAATATCATCTATAGAAGAAGGACTACTTGATGGCTCAACATATTTTGTCTCAAAAACTTTCCAAGTCTTTAAACCAAGAGAGATCAAGTAAACTCTCATCTACACTTTCCAGACACTATAGTCAGATCTATCAAACACATGGATTGTCAATTTGTGCACCATCGAATCTACCTCAAGTAATTAATCTCTTCTGCGAGGAACCAATGCTCAGATACCAACTGTTGAATTGCACAAGACAAATGAGAGGGGGGTGAATCAATTGTATCTATTCACACACATCACAAATATTAAACAATTCCACATTCACTTTAATCTATTATTAAGCATGAACATGAAGTGCAAATAACATAGAGAAAAAACTAAAGACAACAAATTTATGTGAAAAACCCAATGAGGGAAAAATTACGATGAGGATTAACTCACAATATAATAGTAATTACAAAACTAGATACAAGAGGCTCACTTCCAAAGGGCTCACTACCCAAGATAGGACTCACTATCTAGATAGGAGGCTCACTTCCTACAAATAAAGAAACCTATAAAGAAGAATGTTACATAAAGAAAATTATCTCAATGTAATAGAAAATCCACCACTGCAACTTGCACACATTCAAAGCCTTGATCAAAGAATTGCAGACACCATTAGCTAAATATCTTCAGGATTCTAACACATTAAAGTTCTCGCTACCTCATATCACTTTTGCACAATATTTTGCTTCTCACACATGTGGCTTACAAACCTTAACATCTTACCTTGTATTTATACAACCTTCAATCTTAGAAAAATTCTCCAAGGTTGGATACACACTCTTTATTTTACAATTTCAAATTAGGTTAGTGAATCAACATTCCCATGGTGGATAAGAATGAGAGTGGACCAAATTAATACTTAACCAGGACCCAAAAAAATATCTTGGATCAATCACACACTTCCTTAATTGATACTTAGCCTTCATATTTAACGTGTAAACACTAGGTTGAAAAAACCTAATGAAAACACCAATGAAAATTGAAGTACACACGTTTGCAACAAGAAGATAACATGTGGATCAAATAACACCCTTCATCATACACTAGAAAATCTCTTATATGCCTTCAGTTTCATTTGCAACAATTGCAACAACTTTCATACATAGAACACTTTCCATCAGGCCATTTGAACTGTACAGACACACATAGTAACTCTAGAACTAGTCTTTCGGAGCACCAAACCACTAACAATTTTTCAAAAATATAGATAAACACCATTATTAATCTTCTTCCAAATCTGAAAGATATGAAACAAAGCAGCAGAGAACTATGGAGCAGAAAAATTTCTCCTAGTCTATAGAAAAACAACTCTGCCAGACCATTTCACAAACCGGTGAACACAACTTTCACCCTTCATCAAACCAAAAGCTAAAAACTAGGATATATCATCCAAGGATGCCCATAAACGTCACTATATATTTTCACAAGCATAGGATCAACATAGAATAAATGTAGAGAACATTACTAGAGCATATTAAAAAAACACACACAATTATGTTTTCATTGTTTATTAAATTTCTCAAAAAAATCTGATAACTCATCATATCAGCATGCCTACAACATCATAAATATATCTCCATGTACTCACAAAATCTCTAAAGTATCTCAATTATACATGTACCACCTGCAATCACTTGATTTCTTTCACTACAAAAACCTATATTGTGTTGACATCAATGACAACATTAATGAGAACACCACTATACTCATTCATACTTCCAACAATGTGATGTCACAAAGCAACTAGTCATGCTAGCAAAAATACCCAAGGAAGGAATCACATTACTAGTTGGTTGCATTGTCATTGTGACTTGAGGGTTGGTATAGGTAGGTATTGAGGAAATTATTATGGGGGAGGAATTTGAGTTCCTCCTTGTCTTGTGACATTTCTTGTAGGTAAAGGACAACTAGTGGTTGAGGTGAGGTGCTTTCCAAAGATTTGAACTATGTTTTTCACAAGGTCGAGTCCATCTTCACTTTCAAGTATGAAGTGAATATTATCTACAGTAGGGATATGAGTAGTTGAAATGTTATCGTTTTTCACTTGATGTTGTAGGTTTGCTAAGTCTTCATGAATTTGAATTATGTTTTCTTGTGGAACACTATCATTCCTTGTTTCAACATGCATCACACTACTTGAAGGAAAAAATTTGTTAAGGGTATGGTCCATATCTAGTGTAATAGTGTCAATACTAGGAGTGAAAGAGCTAGACAAACCAAGATCCACAATGGTTGTGCTATCATGGGATGACATGAGTCTCAAACTTCATCTCACTTTAGTATTTGCAATAGGACACCAAGTACTCATTCAAGGGATTCTAAATCCAAGATGAATGCAAATGCAATATAAGCTAAGAACTATGAAATTACTATAACATAAATTATGTAAACTAAAATAGAAAACTATAAACAACAAACATAATCTTAGAAATAGCACTTTGAATTATTAAAAATGCAATGTAGAATGTGCACAGGGATTGATTCACCCAAGGTGGCGAATGAGTCCTAGTAGGGTTTTTTTTAATTTTTTTTAGAAATTTTCAGTTGCTTTTTATGTTTTATGATCTAAAAACTAAATGAAAATGGAAATTTTGTTTGATTTTCAATGAAATGAGATGCAAAAATTCTAGCTATATGAGCTTTCACTAATGCAAAATTTGAAAACCCTAGAATTCCAATTAACTAATGCAAATCCTAAAGCAATGTCAATGCAAGCAAGATCTAGGAGGATGATGAACTCTAAATCAGAATTATGATGTTCTAAATGTAGGTTCACCAAAATGTGGTATATGTAAAATGGGGTTTAGATGCTATCATATGACTTAGGACATAGAGCATGCCCACTTTACACCTACTACATTCAAGGATAACCCTAGAGATATCAATGCAAAGGAGAAAGAGATCTTGCAATAGGGTTGTCCAAGGGGATGATTGAAAATTAATAAGGGGTTCACCATGAAGTAAGAACTTGGAAAGACAAATTCAATGCAACTTGTAACACTAAACCCTAATATGATGCGATGACTTATAAAATGACCTAGAAAAGTAAATGAAATAGAATAGAATGTGTGCACCTAGGAATCAAAAGATAGTTGAATGCATCTCTTAAATGCTAGAAAATTGATCTTAATACTGAGTGTGACTCATTCACCAAGCTGGGTGAATAAGTCCAAAATATGGGTTTCTGCATGGGAACAAGAATTTTCCAAATGGGTATCCGAATTTGCGAAAATCTGAATTTTGATTGAAACTGGGACTCATTCACCAAAAGTGGCGAATCAATCCAGTTAGGGTTTTCTATAAATTCAAGAACAGAATATTCTCTCCTCAATCTACTGAATTTGCTTCTTTAGGTTATCGGATTTGAATCTCTAAAAGATGGCCTGTAGGTGCTCTCCAATATTCTCCAATGCATAATGACAACTTTGACAACTTTTAATGACTTGAATCTTTTCTCCAATCTTTCTCTTCAATTTTCTTCAATCTAAATCTGCAAATAACACACAAAAGAGAGGGAAAAATGTTGTTTGGTTAGTGGATAGGCGTTTTCCTTGTTCAAACATTGTTTTGGTAATCAAACCTTGAAATAGGAATGGAGAATGATGAATGAACACAATAATATGTTGTAACTCACCAAACTCTAGCAATAAAGTGTTGCAAACATGCATGAGATGGATCCAATGGATGTAGATCTTGACTCTTGCTTAAAGGTGATATATCTTGAATTAAACAGTTTCTTGAATCATAAACCCTACATCACAATTGTTAGCTCCAAAAAAAACATTCAATGCATGAATTCTTTGACATGATGATTGATGCTTGAATGTTGCTCTAAAAATCTTCATAATCTACCCTTGAATTCTCTTGTGAACTCAAATTTTCTATATGGATGCTCATTCAACTTGCTAGGTGATCTCTTGAATGCTTAGGTGAAAATGAGTGAAAGAACCTTGTATTTATACTTAATTATGCAAGAATTCTTGAAATTACAACGCTAAAAGCCGACATCAGATCTAGGATGGTAAAATATTTCCAAGAGTTTGAATTAATTTTGATTTTGGGACACACGAGACTCATTCACCTAGGGTGGTGAATGAGTCCCATCAGAGATAATGTATGAGACTATAATTAAAAATGCTTTAGAAATGTGTGAAACCAAGTTTGGGACCTAAAAATTTAGGTGGGAATCATTTTCCCAAGGTAGACAATGAGTCTGACACCACTAAATTTTGGGCCATTCAACCTAAAACACTTGAATTATGATTGGGTACTGATTTGTGTCAGGATTATCCTCAAGAATATACATTAAATGAGGCTTGTGGATGCAATTTTAGGCCAATTAAAGCATAAAGAAGCCTAATTATTAATGACAACCTTAGAAAAGTTTGAAATTACATTACAACACTTTACAAGACTTTAAATAAGGCATGATTAAGGTTAAAAAGAGGTTTATTAGGTGTAGTTAATTAATAATACCTTAGAAAAGTATGAAAATGTGTTACAACACTTTACAACACTTTTATTAAATTACCATTCTTGTTCATTATTTCACAAGGGCCCAAGACCTAATGTGAATGTGTCAAACATATTACAACACTAAATCAAGACACCATGAAGCCTAGTTGACAAGGAGGGCCCAAACAAACAAGGGAAAAGAAAAAGGGATACTTTTTCCATTACCAAAGATAATATAATTTAATAATTTTAGGATATATTTAATCAATTATAGAGGAAATAATCAAGAAATGATGATGGCCAATTTTAGATGTCTAAATTTTTCTCCTCTTTGAAATGGTGTTACGAAGTAGCATCATTTCAAAGAAGATTAAAACAAAAAACTTATAATAAAATGACTAGATTAAGAAAATTCCATAGTCATTCAAAGCAGTGACTAAGAGGAAAGATGATGAGAGTGATGATGAGGATAATGATGCCCATTCAAGAGGACATTTAGGTTAGGAGAACATGGGTTTTCTTTCAAAATGGGTGAGAGGATGCAAGATGGTGTATATAAAGGAGTAATTGATAGATGATATAAGGATGAAAAATTAATAGAAGGAAGATGAGGGATGGATAAAATATGTCATTACTCTAATTTTGATTGGGTACTCTTTATTTTATATAGTTTTTGACATTATACAAAAAGGTAGAATGAACCAGGGTAACAATGTGTCCTATCCATAGAAAAAGATAAGTCATAAGAAAAATATGATGTACAACACCATGAGAATGAAGACCATGATACCTTTGTCATAGGTAAGTTACAAGGACTAATATAGATGTAAGAGAAATGATAATAGACACAAAAATAATAAAAATGAAACAAAAGGATTCAAAGACAAATATGACACTGCTCCAATGAAGCAAAAAAATCCAACACTAATTGATGATGGATGGAGTGTTGTTGATATGGTAATGATATATTCCAAAAAACCACAAGAATTAGGAAGGATAATCCCAATAATGATGATTGGATGTTGATCAAGGATTTTAGAAAGGACAATAACAAGACCAATTGTTGTGTTTGGAAGATTTTGATAGATTACATAGGTGGATCATATTGATTAGGATTTTATTTCAATATTGGATTGCAAGGAGAATCTAGATTATATGAGAGCAATGGAGTGATTAAATATGTAGAATTAGATTATATGGGGGGCAACAAATAGCTAAAGGCCAATGAAAAAGAATCATGGGATCAAATGATGAGCTGGTAGGAGGGATTAATTGATGCAGTACAGGGAGATAAGGATTAGATGATGGAGATAAATGGGAGGATAAGATTTATTTGATGGATGGAAGGTTCGATGAATTTATAAGGTGAAACACAAAAATATGATGCAAAACTCTAGATATGTCATGTATTATGCAATAATAGTACTCGTAATGATATGGATGGTAGGATGATGGGAGGATAGGAGGATAGAGGGATGAAAGGTGAAATGATGGAATATATTCCAAGTGGAGCTCGAAGCATGTATGGATAGTTGTGCCTATATATATCAAGATATAAGAGAATATGGATGAATTGGAATGGGCATTGTGATATGGGAAAATATGATCTAAGGTAAAAATCACACCTTTCCACTTAGTCATTGGGGAGGACACAAAATGATCATATAAGACCACTTGGCTACTATCCTCGAGGAAGAGATAAAATGGTTGATTAAGGTTTTGGTCCTCATTTGTGTGGGGATTGATGATTGATGTGCTGATTAGTAAATAAATTGGTTTGAATATGTAAACTAGGTCAATTAGGAAACTACAAAAAATTGATGTGAATATAGAAAATAACATATATGATAAGTAGAAGCTAAGAATAAAAGGTAGAGAGTAGAGATAGAGGAGCTCAATAGTCAAATCTAGAATTAAATTTTTTGGTCAAAGGTGTGGGAACCCTATATTGAGAAATGATGGTTTCTAGAATCTCTGAATAGGTATTAATAGGTTACAATTTGTAGGTGCTTCCCTATAAAACTCATCTTGAAAACTTCTCTTGTTGATGAATAATTGATCTTTCCATAATTTAATGAATGAATGTACTTGAATGCTTGATCTTAATGTTGAATCTTCAATCTTCTCCAAACCCACTTTAGATCTATTGCATGGAAGAAAGATAGGAGAAAGGGTTATGTCAAAAGGGTCTTTCCTATGTCAAACCCTACTTTAGTGTTTCCATATGCATAATAGCCATGATGATGTTGGATAAGGATATTTTGATGCTTGATTGAAGGCCCTGCAAGTGTTAGTGCTCACAAAATAATGATCATAAAACATGAAATAAATCTTACATGATACATTGCTAACATGAATCTTGACTTATCAAATTGTTGTACAATAATGTTTATTCTGCTCTTGAGTTTCCTTGACTACTTTTTAAGATGTTCAATTGATATTCAAATTTCCTAGTAGATTGATTAGATTTTAAAATGGTGAAAAATACCTACATGTATTGAAATTATTCATTTCTTATGATAATTCTTTTGAAAATCTAACAAACAAATTTGAATTTGTAACATAAAATTTTAAAAATAAACATTAAAACGTTGGGCCAAAATATGTTGGTCTAGGGTGAGGCCACCCTAGACTAGACTTAATTAAATCCAAGCACATAATGGGGAGCCAAATGTAGTGTTAAATTGTTAGGGTTGATAATTTATATGACATTACAACATGATATGATGGGTAGGATAGGTAGATGGGATAGTGGAGATAATGAATAGGAAGCTATAAAATTATTGTACCCAAGTTTAAAGATCAAATGGATGGGGGGGTTTATGTATGATGCCTAATTTCCAAGTTTCATTATGCTACTTGTCCAAGGTACCTATTTTAAAGGTTTTCACCATTGGAAAATTTATTTTCTCTTGACAATTTTTTTTTGGATTTTTTTTGTAAAGTTTATGTATTTTGTAGTGGAGGACAAAGGAATAGGTGTATTCAAGATGCTGATGGGGGATTATGAGGGAAGATGGATGGATCAAGTATTGAATTCCATAAAGAGGTGATATGAGCCCATTTGTAAGTGATTACTAGATGTTGATGTAACCTTCTTAGGATGGGCTTCTTCAAGGTTCCATAGGGAGGATGGATGTATTACATAAATCCATGGATTAAGGGGATGTGATGAGGGATATATATATGGAATAATTGATAATTTTTTGGGAAATTCATGGATGTGAGGATTATATGGGGGTGTTAAAGGGGATATTGAAGGATTATATGAGGGGATGTAGGATTTGAGGATGATGAAGGGTTTAATATAGTGGATTTTGGGACATAGGGCCCCAAATGGATTTAGGAGATGGGGGAAGGGGATTCCTATATTTTGGATCCACACCATTTTTATTTGGTGTTCTTTTCAATCATGATTTTCTTTGGTTTAGCATGTATTTTTGTGGGGAAATGGTGATCCTTATATTCAATTGGATGTTTGGATTTATGCATTTTTTGGGTAACCAAACTACTTCCAATAGAAATGTTATGGGTGTGAGGAGATGGATGATGTGGAGATAATATGAATAGGGTGATGGAATGAGGATGGCTAATGAAATTAATGTAAGTGTTCCTTTTTTTATCTTGATTGGGTATTATGAGGGGTGATAGAGATATGATATTGATGGATGAGAGGATAAGTAGGATTAGATAAAGGGTGGGATTTTGAGATATAATGAATATTGATGGTCCACTTGACATGGCTCAACATATGTGGAATAAATTATTCTACATCTCCTAAATATAAAATATATCAAATATTTATTATCTTTAAGGTATATATGGATGGGTCACAATGGTATTGGATAGCTCAGTGTTCAATTATGGAGATTTTGTTCAAGGTTAATTTTTATGGTTCACAAATTTTAAATCAGGTCTCTTCTTAGATTATTCCTCGTTTTATTGTTTTTCACCTTTTCTTTGATTTTATATTTCAATTTATACACTAATCTATTTAAAGATGCTAAGTTAGTGGAAAAACTTCCTACACTAATCTTGAGAGGAGAGTTATACAAAAAAAAACCTAGATCTGAACAATTATAAAAAATTAAACAAAAAAATATATAAATAAAATTCATACCACAACACAATGATTTACATGGGGAAAACTCTTTTAGGATTAAAAAACACACTCTGAAAGCCACCCAATTTATTATTCAAAACTCAACAAGATTGCAATAATATTTCTCAGAAGAGTATCACCAACTGAAGATTCAGAGGTAACTCAATAGCTATAAGACTCTTTTTACTCAACCTCCATCTCATGCACCTAATATATATGAGATACAATACATGAAACAATCAAATGGTATTACAATACCATGGGCTAAAACCACCTAAAAAAAGTGGCACCCATACTTATCTCCAATAATGTATGCCTATGATGTTTCAAAGCACATACCACTACATGTATCTCCCTCTTTATAACTCATTTATGTATCCAAAATGTTTTTACATATCCTAGTTCAGAAGACCCAACTTATGGAAGTCATAACTTTTGATCTAGGTGTCCAATTGAACAACCATTTGAACAATAAAAAATATCATGAAGCACTCTATCAAAATATAACTAGCTACACCAATCATGACAACTTTCAAGCCTTTAAAATGGACTTTGAAACTTTAAAAAATGAAAAAAATATAACTTTAAATCTAGACATGATCTTATGATTAAACATTGTGAGCATGCCTATTTATCCAATCCAAATATTTGGGAAATTCTTACATCAACTTATCCTCAAATGTAAACCTACAATAAATAGTAACCTCATGTAATTGAAAGGTTGAGACACCATTTTCATAACATTCTCCCACTTTTCAAACATTGAGCAAGAGCAAAGGGAGTATCAATGCTATAATTTAATTTTTTTTAGCCATGTGGCCCATAGAATCTGAACACTATCTTAACTTCTTTGTGCTCATGGGCTTAGATAAATAATTTTTAACATTTATGAATGTCTCTACCTTAACCAATTTCACCCCACTATCCTTGACCATATCTCTAGCAATATGATGTTGTACATCAAAGTTCTCAGTTATGGCATGAAATTTCAGGTTCTTAGCTAGGCATATCACACTCTAACTATCACAATAAACCATCACTATGCCTTGTTTAACTCCAATATATGAACATAGTCTCTTAAATGAAATGAATTATTTATAAGAATGAGTAGCTTCCATATACTCATCTTGAGTACTAGACAAATCAACCATATCCTAGTACTTACTTATCCAACTGATTTCTCTAACAAATAAAGTAAATACATAACCATTGGTGCATCTTCTACTATCAACATCACCTACCCAATTTGAATCCACAAAACAATGAATATCAAGGGAATTATCATCTGCCACCATATTACCATGATAACAAAAGGAATACTCTAAGGTACCCCACAAATATATGAAGACTCTTTTAACTACATCCCAATGAATTCTACTAGAATTAGACATATTTGGAAATAAATACCACTACTTGGGCAATGGCTAGTCTAGTGAAAATCATAGGATACATAAAAAAAACCAACTACACTCTAGTAAGGGACTCCTGTCATGTCTTCCACATCTAATGGGTATGTTGAATGATCCGAAGGGAGATAACTTTGTTCCAACTATAAGAGGAACATATAATGGTCTACAATGTTGCATGTTAAACCTCTATCAAACTGAATTGATGTACTTACTCTAACCAATCCATAGCTTTCTATTCACTCCTATATCTTCTACTTTGCATCCCAAGAATGTGTTTAGCTACACCAAGAACTTCCATTTCAAGTTTTGCTACAAGTTGAGACTTTAGTTCTAAAATCATTCATTTACCTTTACCAATAAATAACATATCATCAACATATAATATAATAAACAAGAAACAACCACCATTGGATTTACAATTGTACGATAGGAAATTGTATACCTTTACAATTTCACACTATGTTTGGGTCCCTTAATTTATTGGACTTAATTAGGCTTCTAATATTCCAAATTATGCATTCCAATTCCTTATTATTCTCATTTTCTAAAAGGGAAACTAAAATTTAATTAATGCAATAAAAAGTTAAATCACATTGGAGCATGTGTGTCCTAGACTTATAGGCCAAGGCCCATTCACCCAAGGGTGAATGGGTCCCCTTTAAGTCCTAAGACCCATTTTGAAATAAGTTTCTGGTGGTTTTTTATTCATTCAAATTCACCTTGCAATTGTTGAATTTTAGAATCTAATTTTTGAGAAATTAGATAAATACATATAAATACCTAGTATTTTTATCATTTGTAGTCTAACACACTTTATGAGAGAAAAATTATGAGAAAATATTATTGTGAAGAATATTTAAGAGTAGATCTATTAGTCATTTGTGGTAGCAATCAAGATCCTAACATCATGTTCAAGTTTTTGTGTGTTCAAGTCATCTTGTGAAGGATAATTTGCATTGTTGATCCTAAAGCGTCTAATCATTTCAAGTATACAAATCCATAAAGAAAAGAAAGATCAGATTCCTTGGAGATATGTGTTTATCTTTAGTCCTATAAGGGAATCCATTGAAGGGTTGGTGAGTTGTAACAATCATTCTTCATTCATCATTTCCTTCTCCATTTTCATTATTTTCTATCAAGGTTTAATTACCAAACTTGGGGTTTGACTAAGGTAGACCCCCATTACATCACTTTGATTTACACTTGCTCACATAATTACCCTTGTTTGGACAATTACCCTTTCTCTCAGACATACATTCACCCATACATTCAAGAGAGATCTAAAATATGATGATTATATATATCATTACATTAAAAACATTTTATGTTGGCCAAGAGTCTCTTAACATCATCCGAAAATAGCCAAGATGGCTAAGATGAGCTTAAATTCAAATTTTCTTGAAATATGTAGTAGGTAGGTCCTAAATCAAATTTGATTCTACCAAAAGAGCATGATACCATGTGCTTCCTTCAATAACCTTAACCTGGCCCTAATTCGCTTTCCCATGCTACCAAATGTTTCCACCCAATTTTGAAACAACCACTAGTTAATTAACCAACACAACTACCCAACTGTCACTTCAAAAAAAATTCCTATTGAACATAAGTTCTAAAAACTTTGGAATAATATAGAACAAGTGTAGACATACTTTCCTTTGAAACTGCATACTAAAAATAGCATCTAGGAAGAACTATAGATCATGAACTTGTTGCCAAAAAAATATCTATGCCTGAGTAACTGACATCCAAGATTCTCGATTAGACTTTTAGATTACTTCTATCACCAAAATAGATAGAAACATGATATTTCAAGCATACTACAACAATATTCTTCATTTTTCTCAAATTTATCTAATATTACAATATGTTTACTTTTAATTATCATAGAACTACTTGCTGGCATTACTCATTTACCATCATTGAGCACCTTTAACATCAATGAAAACACATGTTAAACAAAAACATGGTTGTACCAAAGTCACAATTATCATTTATCTTAGAACATATTTCTTGTTGTAAATAGGCCTAGAAAATCCTATCCATTTTTCCATTTGATGATAATTTAGTTACAAATTAGAAGAGGTATCATGCAGTTTGTATGAACTTCTCATTATATTTAGTTTATCTATATTCATTGTGTTGGAACTCCGTCATTGGGCCTTGTGATAGAAAAACCTTTATTTTGGTTATAATTCTAAAACAATTTAAAATTATAGTTTTTTTTTTTGTCCTTGATATGGATTTATCTTTAGTATTCTCAATTCATTGGTCACTTGGGAAAAAGTTTTCTTAAAATCTTTCATTTTAAAATTAAGGGGGGTAGTTTGATCTAGAATTAAATTAGAGCCACTAAATTGTCTACTCTAGGTTATTTCTTGAACATTTACCATTGGTATATAATCAATAACATTCTTCTTGAAGAAGGAATTCCTAGTAGAAACAACAAGAGTAGTGGAAGTACTAGAAACTTTCCTAGATCAAGCTAGCATGGGTGTATAATAATCCTGATTTATAGGTTGGGGAAATATTTTTTAGTTGGGACTTTAGTTGTAGGGTTCATGAATGGAGTGTCATTTACCAATTGTTTATTGGTAACATGTGCATGGTTAAGCATTGTTGTGTATCCCAATATTAGCAAACTTTCATTAATTTCCATAGAGGTCGAATCAATCTCCATTTTTAGTTAGATTATAATTTTATAAGGATTGGCCAAGGTATTGAAAATACGTTGATTCCTTCTCAATTGTAAACTGGATAATGGATCTAAAGTTCTAAAATATATTTTGATAGCTATATTTTTTTACCAAATATGGAGTGGCTAATTTTTATGTAGCCTCTACAATTTATTATTGAACATGCTAATGGGCTTAGTTGGTTTTTTGTTAAAAATAATAATTTTTAATACAAAATAGATGGATCAACATAAATATTGAACTAGTTTAGAAAATCATTTTATAGTAGCTCCGAATTAGTAATCGATTATGTGAGTAAAATTAACTACCTTTGTATGTAAAATCTCTCAAGGAATAAAGGAAGAGCTTTCATTAACATATTTATGTTCATTTTTTTTTATGATGGAAACATCATTGAATACCTAGATATGTACTTCTATAATTTTTATTTCACCATAAATGATTTTAGGGTAGAATTTCTTTAGGTTCCTTGGCTACTCATGAAGACCATAATGAATAGCATCAACAAGGGATTTATCAGGAAAAATAAAACCATGCTTTCTCTTAAAATTGGTGCAACAGGAAGAGTGGTTTCAATTTTTATATTCTTTGGAGAAACCTTGAAGTTTGATTATTTGGCCCTTTATTTTCCCATTACTTCATTTTTTATTTGTTGATAGAGTTATAAGAGTTCCTTGTTACTAAGACTAGATCAAAGAATATTTTTATACCTCTCAAGTGATTTAAAAAATATCCTTTTCATCTTATCTTATTGGCCCTCCTTCTAGCACTAGTTTTTTTGATGGTCCACTTGAGATGATTCAACATAGATGGAAAAAATATTCTACCTCGTAAAAAAATATATCAAAGATTTTTTATCACCAAGGTATCTATATTTGGGTCACAATGGTGTTGGGTAGACCAATGTTCAGTTATAGAATATTTGTTCAGGTGACTTTCTTATGACTCAAAAACTTTAAAAAAATATCAAATGATTACTACTTTTTATGTTTTAATGATATCTCTATTTTCTAATTTTCTATTTTTTATGTTCTACCCTAATATAATATATGAGTGATGCATTTAAACAACAAAGAATGATATTGGATTGTTGGTTGTTGCAGATTCCTAACTCAAATAAAGGAAAATTAGCCCTCTTGTAATTAAAACTAGATATTTTGAGAGCTCAAATCAAATTTTACTAGAAAACTAGAATCAACATGCTATTTTTTATTATTTAATTCTTCCAAGACATTACAATAGAAAAATTTGTCTCAATAATGAGAATAAAACATCTATAGGCATGAAACTTATCTCCAACATCAAAATATCAGCTACAAGACACCTTTCTTCAACTCTACAACAACAAAATAACTCCAATGTTTATGTTTTTCACATTTGGATGCCCCCTTTGCTTCACAGGCAATATTTTCCATAAATATTTTTGGTTTTTATTTTCTCACTTGTTGAATCTTTCTCCAAGGAAAGGCATGGGTTTTTATTGAATTCCAAGTTGTATTCTCGCCATTTTTTTTCCCTCTTAGGTGTGAGAATCTTCTCTCATTAATTTTTGTTGAAGTAATAAGGTTAATTACTTAATTAATTCAATCGTATAGATTACTTAATTAAGTCGCCTTTTAATTTATTTTCACTTAAAGTGTACCCTAAGATTTAACAAAGTAATTAATAAAGTGTCTAAGTTTAGCTTAAGTGAAAATAAAGTAAAAGGTGACTTAATTAATTAATCAATTTGATTTAATTAATTAAGTAATTAACCTTATTACTCCAACACCCCCTTAAGATGAACTTAGGAAGAAGCTAAAATTTATGGACAAAATGCATGAAAGCAAACATGGGTCTCGACAAACAATGCCTGATGAGGTACCCATGTACAAATTTAAAAGATCTCTCACAACAAGAGAAAAGGAGAAAATGCATGAAAGCAAAGATGAGTCCCAACAAACAAGGCCTGATGAGGTACCCATGTACAAATGTAAATGTACTTATGAGTTTGGCTTTTAATAATGACTCTCCCTTGTCAGCATTATGGGGGGGTATCTATTGTTGGTGATATTGCTTCCCTGATTTTGTTGGAGTGAGTTATGTATTCAATATTTGTTCCTATGTACTTCTAGATACAGAGTACATAAGTGGTTGGTTACTTGTATTTCATTGAGATGGATCACTTACCATATGGAAACTCTTGCATTTAGGAGGTGACCTTCCATTTTCACTTGATCATTTCTTCAGACTATTGGTACTTGTTCCATCTATTTATTTGAGTTCTTGATGTTTGCCTTGGTTTGCCATTGGATTCTAGTAGTGTTATTGGGGGAACTCTTACATATTTTAGACTTCTTGATCCTGATCATCATATGTTTCAATGGCGGTTCTTCTTTCAACATTTCAATAGTCATTCGATGACAGTGTTTGCACCTTCTTCATGCTTCACTGGTGTTTTTTATATTCATCCTTTGTTCCTATCTTTTGGTACAATTTCTTCTCTATTGGAGGCTTCTTCATCCTTCACTCTTGTTTGGAGGCTTCTTTATTCCTTCACTTGTTCCTATTATTTTTGGGAAATTCTTGTTGGAAGGCTTCTTAGTCCTTCACATGTATTTCTCTCTTTTGGAGAGGAGTTTTTCCCACAAGGTTTTCTCCTTTTCTCCTATTGTGAGAGATATTTTACATTTGTATATAGGTACCTCATCAGGCCTTATTTTTTGGGACCCATCTTTTCTTTCATGCATTTTGTCCTTAATTTTTAGCTTCTCCCTAAGTTCATCTTAAGGGGGGTGTTAGAGTAATAGCTTCTTTACTTGATTAATTTAATCATATTGATTAATTAATTAAGTCACCTTTTAATTTATTTTTCACTTATGATAAACTTAGGCACCTTAATAATTACTTTATTAAATCCTAGGGTTCACTTTAGGGTTTTGATCTCCTTTCTTAAGGATTGATCTCTTTGTAATTATACAATTCTTTTTATGCATATTTTTCTTCGGGCTTGCAGAGCACCATTATTGTGTCTCTTTATCTCTTTATCTCTTTATGTGATAGGTTATTTTCTTGCAAGTGTTCACTAGGGTCTATGAGGTTGGTTTGTCAACTTCTAAAATTTTACCCATTCTTCTCCTCACAAGGTCACTCTACTAGCTCCAACACTAGACACCCAAATTCTCCCACATTTAATTTTATGATAACATTTAAATGAAAAATGGAGTTACATGACAAGAAAGACCTCCACTTGCCTAAGTGTGGCATTTGGGAAAGTCCCAAAAAAAATTAAAAAATGACAATTTCCAACACCTTTAATTGAATTTTTAATTAAACTCAAATGTAGATCAAATGACTCAAAATTTAGGGAGATGAGAGGAGGAATAAAATATGAACTAGAATCATGCCTACAAACACAACCAAAGCCAAAAATCAAAGAAAAAAATGGTTTTTTTTTGGTGTAGGATTCTCTATGCACCTGGATGCTCCTACATCAAATAACTTGTGTAAGAAAGAATGTTTCAATAGTGAATTTTGTTTCAAGAGTGAATTTTGATTAACATTCATCTAGATTTGGGTCTCCAAACCCATGTTACCTCTTCCATATTCTTTTCTTTCCATCTAATCAAATAATCATTTTTTTCCCAACATATTCGTGATTGGTTTTGAACTCATCACTTTATCAATTTCCTTATTCTTCTTTTTTGGTAGTTTCTACACCCTTCATGTTGTGTCATGGAATTTGAAAAAATCCCACTTTTCCCAATTTTTCCTTTCAAAAACCTCTCCTTTTTTTGATGAGCTAAAATTAGGTCTTCCTCAATTTTGTATCTTCTCCCTCTTAAATCAAAATGCTCTTTGTGCCTCTTGGTGCTTATTTGTAACTTCTTGATCATAAAATTAATTTTTTGAAGGTTATCTAGTAACTTCTCTTCCTTTAACCTTTATAACATATCTCTAACATGTTTCAAATGATCCAAAATTTCATCTAAAGCATTTACAAACTTACCAAGGAGTGGCTTTTGTGCTTCATCTTGCACTATACCTTTGATCTCCATGGGTGTCTCTTGATCCTCTTTTATTGTCTCAACTTCCTTTGGGATAGGGATAAATGCATAATTTATTTCTTCCTCTTATATTTCTTTCAAGAATTTTCTAGAAATTACACATACTTGTTTATTGCCACCCTCTTCCCTTTGCTTATCCTTAGGTGGATTCATAACATACCTTTTCTTGTCCTTGACTATAGTGTAAGTGCTTGCTTCACCATTATGCATAGCTTTTCAATCATATTTGCATGACCTACCCAAGAGGATATGGCAAGAATTCATGGGAATCACATCACACATTAAATCATCTCTATAATTACCAATTCGAAAATTCTCCAAGCATTGCTCACTTACCAAAAGTTGATATCACTTTTGAAACCATGTAACCTTGTATGGATTTGGGTGCTCTTTTTTATTCAATTTCAGATTTTCAACCATCTCTCGTGACACCAAATTATCTATGCTACTGCTATCAAAAATTATGGTGCAACACTTTCCTTTGGATCTATAAATCTTCTTAAATAAACTCCTACATTGTACTAGTTCCTACTACTATAGTACCCCTTTGATTTTCTTATGTTTTTAGACAGTGTTTTATTTTGATAGACTATGATACTATGTTGTTGTTATTTGATTGCTGACTTGGGAGTGATGATGGTTTTTATATTGTGATATGATGGTACACTTTATGGATGATTATTCTTATTGACATGCTTTCTGGTTAGCATAGTTGATGATTTGAGTTGATATTGATATATGCTCATATGTAGTTTATTGATGTTTAGTTTTGTTAATTTTGATGTGACACTGTATTGGTGAAGGGAATGAGATTGCATCACTCACTTGTGAGTGCCCTATGATTATGTGATTTTCTTTTCATAGTGTGATTGTTCGTGATCTATATAAATGTATGACATATGTTTTGTTTCCAAGATTGCAGGTACAGGACATTGACTCCACCTAGATTCATAGGTTTGAGCATTTCCATTTCCCAATGGATAATTGATTGGGAGATAGTATCAATGTTTCCTTGTCAAACCCCAACCCTAGTCACAGTGTGTCATCGGTCTTTGTTGGTCATGCTTTGATGTCATGTTGTTCATGTTTTCCTTGTTTTTTATTTATTTTTCAAGGTATGCTTTATGGGAAATTAATGCTTACAATGTTTTAGGTGATTATTTAATTAATCTTGATTGTTGTGTTAGAAACTTTGTATTTGATTTAATTAATTAAATTTAATTTATTTTGCAAAGTGATTTAATCTTTGAGATTAAATTTATTTTATAAAGTGATTAAATTTAATTAGAAATTCATATTTAAATTTTGAATTATTAAATGCATAAATATGTTGAAAATATTTAGAGGAATTATCTATGAATTAGTTGGGAATATATTTTATTTGTGACATGTGTTAGAAAATTAAACATTTTTGTTGGGAATTAGTTCTCAGAGGGAATATTTTCATTAACTGAAAGAGGAAAGAGGGTACTTCAGGGCAAGGAAGAAGATATTTTGGGGAGGTTGTTGAAAATTGGAAGAGGTGGTTGAAAATTGTTGTTGGAAAACTGGGGAAGAAGTTCTCGGGAAATAATTTGGCTCTGGTTTTGTTTTCATCTTTCTAGAAGTGAATAATTTGAAAGAATCTTTGGCAAATTGGAATTTGAACGTGAATCTCTACTTCAAACATCATTTCCTCAAGCATCCAGAAATAGGTTCTTTAAATTGTTTTTTTAATTTTATTTACATGCAAATTGGAAAGATTGTCTATACAAGAAGAATATGTTATTTGTTAGAAGCTTTAATATATTTTGTAAATTTGGAAAATTTTTGTGAAAGCTTAGATTTTATGTAGATTTTTTTTAAAGCTTTGATTTGGTTGGAATTGGAAAATTGCCAAGAAATTTTTAAAACCTTTGTAGGAAATTGTTTTTAAACAATAGAAATCTTTATAGGAATGGATTTAAAATCTTCTTGTCAAAATTTGAGAAAAATATTGTTCGTATGAGAAAGTATCTTCCTATAAGATTATTTATTTGTTTTGTCTTCATCTATCTAAGAAATTGAAAACCTCTAGTAAATTTTTTAAATCATTTCTTGTAGAAAAGTTTTGTCAATATCCTCCTATAGGAAAAATTGTGAAAATTGCCCATCTGGAAGAATTGTTCATTATATATATATATATATATATATATATATATATATATATAAAATATATATATATACATATATAAATATATATTTAAAATATATATATACATATATAAATATATATTCTTGTATTTTTGGAAAAAATTCTGAAGGAACTTGATTTGGAAAAGTCTAGATTATTAAATTTATTTATTTTTATAGGAAGACCCCTAAAGAATTTCCCTACACGATTTTTAATTGAATCGTAGTTTTTTGAAAAAAAATATGAAACAAAGTTTATGGAGGGGGGTGTTGGGGATTACCCCCACTACCACGGCCCTAAAAGGAGGCGAATGGTGGAGCCTCCACAAGTCGTAACTTTTTCAATGGGAGCTGGCACTATACAGGTCAGCGTTGCCTTGAGTATTAATGATAGCATGCAATATGTGTATTTTTTTGGTTCGACCTTTTATTACTTAGTTTTTTATTATATATAAATAATATTTTATGCATAGAGATATATATACATAAATGTGTGTATATAAGGGCAAACGAAGATTACAACCCTGTTGATGCAGGGGAAGGGATCATCCCTTCCTCAAAAGCTCTAAAAATATTGTCTTGGAATGTTAGGGGCATAAACACCCCTAACAAGAAGCACTTGGTCAAGAAAAAATGCATATAAAACCAGATTGATATAATAATCCTTTAGGAAACAAAATTCAGCTCAGAGGATGTGGCTAAATTTTCTCAGAGACTGGGTCTATGGAAGGAAAAGGCAGTAAATATAGAGGGTGCATCTGGAGGCTTGGCCATACTCTAGAAGAAAAGTATAGTAAACTTTGAAATTATGGAGGCAACAAAGCATTGGTAGGGTGGGTTTGTCAAATCTTTGAACAACAATTTGAAATTTATCCTAATCAATTTTTATGGACCTATTCCCGCCATAAGGAAAAGAGAAGTTTGGTTAGAGATTGAAAAGGTACTAACAAGATTCTCAGATCAACACATAATTCTAGGAGGATACTTTAATGCAATTTTACATTGCTCTAATAAAATGGGAGTCTCTCAGATGATTGGTCGATCCTAGGAAGACTTTAGTAACTGGGTTTGCAGAAAAAAAGTATTAGAAATCGAGATTGGGAGTAATGAATTTACATGGAATAACTGTAGGCTTGGCTTCAGCCTGATTGTAGAAAAAATAGATAGATTCTTCATAAAGGGGGACCTATTCACCCTTCCCTATGACCTAAAAGAATCTATTTAGCCCTGGTCAGGATCGAATTATTCTCCAATTCTACTAAACATCCTAGGAGATAACAAACCTAGATGGTCACCCTTTAAGTTCGAGTTTATGTTGTTAAAACATAAAGATTTCCTCACAAATCTATAGGAATGGTGGAATGAAGAGCAATTCTCAGGGTCTAAATTATTTTTCCTAGTGTATCAGCTAAAAGAAACCAAGCACAAGCTATTACAGTGGAATAAAGAGCATTTTAAGAACATATTTTCAGAGAAAGAGAAAATAAAACATGAGATGACAGCCTTGAACGAGAAAGTTCTCAAGGATGGTATGGATCAGGAGAGATTTATCCTTGAAAAGAAACTTCAGCAGGATTATGAGGATATTCTAGCTAAAGAAGAGATCTACTAGAAGGAGAAGTCAAGGGAATCTTTGCTTGAGGATGGAGATAAAAACACAAAAAAAAAAATCATAAATCAGTCAAGCAAAGAAGAGCAGTAAACAAAGTTACAAGAATATAGGTAGAAGATGGAGTGGTCCTAGAAGATCCTTCCTTGATTGTAGAAAGTGCAGTGGAGTATTTTAATAACATCCTCAATAATTTGGAGGGTTGTGACTTAGATAGCCAGAGAAAATGTTCACTTTTCATTCTCAACTTGGTCTCAGAAGAGCAGAATAGGATGCTCATTGAAAGAATTTATAGGGCTGAAGTTGAAGCAGCCCTATCTCAATTCCAAATGGACAAGGCACTAGGCTCAGATGGTTTCCTGGATAATTTCTACCAAAAGCATTGGAGTATCATTGGAGATGATTTGGTTGAAGCTATAATAGAAGCCTAGAAAGTAGGGATATTTCTGAAAGAAATTAATAACACATATTTAGCTCTTCTCCCAAAAAATGACAATGTCGTAAGGTGGGAATAATTTAGACCTACCTCTTTATGCAAGATGATCTACAAAATTCTAGCTAAGGTCATGGCCAACAGACTTAAGAAGGTGCTTCGAAGCATTATATCAGATGAACAAACTGGTTTGGTCCCAGGCAGATCAATTCTAGATGGTATAATCTTAGCCCAAGAAGTGATCCACTCAATCTATAGTAAAAAGAGATTGAGCATGATCATCAAACTAGACATGAAGAAGTCTTACGATAAAGTAGACTGGCACTTTCTATGTAAATTCTTGGAGGCATTTGGTTTTAACAAAAGATGGATAGATTGGATCTTTTTTTGTATTTCAACTTCGAGATTTTCAGTAATTGTTAATGGGACACCGGAAGGTTTTTTTGAGTCCTCCAAAGGATTGAGATAGTGTGACCCTCTATCCCCCTTCTTATTTATAATAATGGTTGAGGCTTTGGGAAGGAGCATCTCAGAATCAAGAAGACATGGAAATATTGTAGGTATTCAAATTACGAGTGGAGTGGAACCTTGCACACATCAACAATTTGTAGATGATACCCTTCTGGTGGGTAAGGGAAGTAGAAAGGAAGCAAGGGAGTTTAAGTTAATTCTCAATCAGTATGAGAAAGCTTCTAGTCAAGAGGTAAGTAATGAAAAGTCAAAAAAATTCTTCTTTAATTTGGACTGCAAAAAAGAAATTACTATAGCTAATAATCTAAGGTTCAAGATAGGAAAGCTTCCATGCTCTTATCTTGGGATTCCTCTTGACAAAGGCATCTGAAACTCGAAGGTATGGGAACCCCTCTATGAAAAAATGGAGAAGATATTGTCTATTTGGAAATGGAAATGACTGTCCTGGATTGGAAGATATGTTCTTCTCAAATCAGTCTTATCAACTTTGCCCATTTACATGATGTCCTGGTTAGACCTCCCAATAGGGACTAACAAAATATTAATACATCTCTTGAGAAGATTATACTAGCAAGGTCTCTCAGAAAAGAAAAAAACAACCTTAATATCCTAGGACAAAATTTGTAGATCGAAGCAAGATGGGGGTATTGGCTTCAGGAACATGATTTGGCAAAATCAGGCTCTAGGAGCAAAACTAGCTTGGATAATTTACTCACAACAATACCTCAAATGGGTTAGAATCATTCAGGCGAAATACCTGAACTCTAGAAACAAGGAAGAGATCTTTAGAGTCTATAATCCTCTGAAAGGATCTAGAATTTGGAAGTTCATTATGAAAAGTAGAAGTGTGCTTCTACACCATGTCTCTTAGGATGTATTTTATGGAAGATCTGCTCTCTTCTAGGAAGACTCATGGGGTGTTCATCCTACAATAGATAGGTTAATAGATACCAGAGCTTTCAAGGGTCTCTTCATCCAAATATTAGGGCCAAACCTATTTAGTTATGTAGAGAGGGATGCCTCCTTCTTTCCTCTTAGATGGATATGGAAATATTTTTTAGATCATATGAGAGGATAGTTGGGAGATGTTAAAAAATATTCTAGCATCTAGGCATCTATTATTTTGAGAAGGTAGTGATAGAATAATTTGGAAAAAGTCAAACAATGAGAAATATAATTCTAAAGATGGGTTCCAAGAAATATACAAGGAGGCACAACAATGCAGAGATATCCTACCCATTTCTCTATGTTGGGATAAGTTATGGCTGCCTAAAGTAGGGGCCTTTCATGGGTTACCATTTAAAGAAGGATCTTAACCTCTGAATACTTCAAGAAAATTGGCTTTCTAGGCCCTTCATGGTGTATTTTATGCAAAAAGGCAAAAGAAAATCCTGATCATCTCCTCTTAACATGCCCTTTCTCCATTCAATGTTGGAACTACCTCATTGATAAACTAGGATGGTCAAATATTGTGCCCTCAAGTATTTTGCAATGGTTTCTTTCCTGGCCATCTCTAAAAAAAATCAAGTCTTTTTGGAGTTTTATGGATCAGCAGCCCCTCAATACTGATCTAGGAGATTTGGAAGGAGAGAAACATAATAATACTCAAACACAAAGAATTATGTGTTGATAGACTACTTAACAAGATTGAGGTGGCCATAGTAGAAATAGTAAACAATAGAAATTACAAGCATGTTAGGAAATTTTGTAGGTATTTAGATTGGGATAATCTCATGATGAAGAACTGGTATGGTCTCTGCATTCCCACCTTCGTGGGTGGCATTAGTAAAGACAAACAAGCAACAAGGATGTCGTCTGTTTGGTTGGTATAAGATCAACTTTGATGGAGCCTCTAGAGGGAGCATAGGGGTGGTTGGGGCTGGTTGCATCATTCACTTCTAGGAGAAGAAGATCAAGGCCTATAAGTCAATTAGCCTAGGAGTAGCCACCAACAATTATGCAGAATTTAGTGGATTAATTGAAGCTATCTTACTCTATAAACAACTGAGCATCTCGAAGATTGAAATTGAAGGGGACTTATACATTATTGTCAATGTAGTTAGGAAATGAGATATTCCCAATTGGAAGCTTAAGAGTCTCCAAGTTCGGACTTCGGAAATCTTAGACAGAATTGGAGATTATACTATAAATCATGTACATCGGGAGGCCAACATATTAGTCGACAATCTATCTAATAAGGGTGTGGATGGAGAAGTGTTGGTAATGGTTGATGTGGTTGCCAACTCAGCTCCCACTACCATGCAAATCAAACTTTATCCCCCAACATATGTTGAAGAGGTTTCATGATAGACCCACACACAGAGTCCTATAGATGGAGGCTATTCGTGGTGCCAAACAAGCACTCCCACCACATGGGGATTGCCCTCTTTTTGTGGATCAAAGCTCGATGAAGATGAAATGAAAAGGAAGGAAGCGTGGTCATTTTTGTGGGTGCTTTTTAGCAGATAAGGATTGGTTTTTTTTCCCTTTTGTCTATGTTTGAGAACTCGACATCTTGGAATTTTGTCTTTTATGTTTCCGAGCTATAGTCATGATAGAATAGGTCTATATTAGTGTCATATAGGGAATCTTTGTTTAGCAGATATGGACATATACAACATAACTCTAAGCTTATCAAGAACATACAATATGTTTCTAGCTAGTGCATAGTGCCATATAGGGCACCTAGACTCTTTGGAGAAAGATCTAGTTTGCGTATGCAAAATTTGGTATCTTTTATTTTAATTATCAATACACTATTGTTGTGGCTATATATATATATATATATATATATATATATATATATATGTATATATATATTTAGATATATTTAGTATTTGTTTTGAAATTCTAATTAATTTTAATATTTAAATAATATATATACATATTGGTATATATATAATTATGTATATATTAAATATATATATATATATATATATATATATATTTACATGAATATTTTTAATAGGTACATGCAAGCACAAAGTAGATAATATTATAATGATATGATATGAAAGAGGAAATTGATTTTTATTTAGATGTAGGTGGGAAATTGAAATAAACAAATAGATTTAATTTCTTTATTGTCTGTAAGTGAAATTATAATAAGCTAGTTATTTGGGCAATGTGTTATTGTGTTTTCTTGAAATGGAAATTGGATTTAGGAAATTCTAATGGTAGTTTTATTTTTTTCCCAAATTGCTCATTACATTGTGATTTCTTCTATCCATGTAAGTTGGGGAAATTGGTTAGTTGTGTATGTAAGTCTTCTAGATAATGTTATTTTATGAGGGGTTGTTTTAATTTATGGTTCATCCCTTTATGTTTCCCTTGGGTGGTGCACTTGGTTGTAATTCAGTTAAACACCTGATTATTACGAACGAGATGTTTTGGCTCTCATATTTTGGGTTGGGATTTATTATCCATTTTTGTGCATTGTGCTTACCCTTGGGTATTGGTTTAGATCCTTGTGTTGTCAGTAGGGGAGTGGCTCTCAATGGGGGCTAGGGCCTAGGAAGATCTGCCAAGGTAACCCATGCTACTTTGTGATGACACTCCTCCTATGACAATAGTTTGTATGGTTTAGTTGGTGTACTTGATTATTTTACCTTGGAAGGAATGTAACCATTTATGTTAAGTATTGTACTTGTATGGTTTAGTTATGTAGTTTATTTTGTCTAGAGGTTGTCGGTTTTGTCTAGGAATCCATTTTAATATCTCCTAGCATGGGGGGTGGGCCTTCAAGTACCACTTGGTTGGGTGGAATGCACACCTTACACTATTGGGTTCCCATTTCATGTTTGTGATGGAGAGATCTTCCAGATTGGGGAGCTTGCAAGTTCCAATTATTTGTACCATCACTTATTTATGGTTGGATCAATTGGATACTTATGTTTATGTACTACTCCTCATTTGTATTCGAGGAGGATTCTTGTATCATTTTAATTGTAACATTATTGTATGATCTATCTCATTTTGGAAATGAGCTTTGTAACTACTTTATGGAATGAATGCAATCTATGAATGATTCTTAATTGTACTTTGTATCTAATGGAATGTGTTTAATGTTCTTGGATGTATGATCTTTATTTCATGAGTATATTTCTTGATGCTTTGTATTAGTTTACTTTTATATGTAATGGGATTCAAATATAAGTGTTATTTTGTACCTTAGAGGATGTATGTGTTAAGTGTAGTTTACTTTACTCATAGTTATTACACTTTTTTGAAAACAATTGTTACGCTTTTGTTGTGTTTACATCGTCCTCTAGGGTTATGTGGTAGGGCGTTACACATGGTATCAATTTTGGGTTCATACATTGGGTATGGGTATCTATGAGCCCATTATGTTGTTCCTATGAATCTATTAAGTGGAGTTGTTAAGTGATCATGGTGTTCATGGCATTGACATTTAGCATCATGTGCTCTGTGGAAAAGAGTAGAGTGAAAGAAAAATGATAAAAGGTTATGGATGAAAAGTAATGATATGTATCACATGGGTTATGAAATTAATGTATTTATGGAATTATGTATGTAAATGTGAGGAACTAATAATTGTGTATTGGTTGAGTATTATGAATACCCCATACTTGCTTTGTGTGCCTATGGGATGGTGTTACTAGGTACACATCCATGGGGAAAAATTTTCATTTTGGTGTGAGATTAACCATACCTTTATGTGTATTTGCATGTTTGTTACCTAATTGAGGGCCAACCCACATGTGGTTGAAACTTATATATTAGAGTAACCAAAATTTAGTTTCATAGATTCATTTCTTTTGATTCTCTAGCCCCTCAATCCATGAAGGGGTAGTAGTAGCCACAAATTTCCTTGGGTGGAGTGTGCAACATGCATATTGTAGCATAGAGTAGTCTCAACTCAATAGATTATGAGGAAACCTACTCACTAATTTCCCTTATGATGGACCAGGATACTTGATCCATATGTGCTAGCCCAATCCCCATAGATTTGAGTACAACAACATTGGTTTGTTAGTATATGGTTGTCCATTCGTAGAGACGTTGAGTTGGAACTAGAAATTTAACCTTGCCATATGAGAGGTGAAGCTCAAGTAGCCCCATATTGATATAATCATATATGCATTATATATATAATGTATTTGCATGTGTTTTGACATGATGCAATAGATACGATGTCACACCCCACTGATGTTCTGACATTGCTAGTGATGATGTCATGTTGTTGATAGTTACGAGCTGGGATCGAGGACATGATGCCATGTGCATATAAACATGAAGGTGCACTATGAGATTGTGTTATGATAGCCTACTTATGTGATAAGCTTAATGGGGCCACACACACTTGTAGAGGGATACTCATGTTTTATTTCGATAGTGTTGGGTCAGCTAGCACATTGGTATGTCCTAGCCATGTATAGCTCTAGCTATGACGAGTACCTGCATGCATCTTCCCCATGAGGTATCACTATGCGGGGTGTGTTCTACATGTGCCTACTTCCACAGAGCCATAGACACACTACATTGTGACATACTGCCAATGCGTGCCTTCCTCAACTAGTGTATGACCATGTCATGTGACGACGTGATGTAGGGTGTAGCCATGGAGTACAATCTGAGTCATGTGGATGGTGTGCTCACTCTATACCACATGATATTATTATAGCCTGATGTTGTTTCTTCCTTCCTCATTTGGTGGCTAGTATCTAGTCACATAGTATTGTACAATGCAATTTTAAAGATTGTGGACTTTCTTTATGGTTATTGATGATTTTCCATTGATTGTGAAGGTCTGCACCTTGTTATATTTGATTGTGATGGTTTAGCCACACCTTGTGATCTTATTTTCTTGTAATCCTCATGGTTATATTTGATTTAGTGTTGAAATTGTTCACATTTATTACCTTATTATTTAAATTGAATTTTGTATTTTCTCTTCTTTATGACCTTGGTGTCTAAGCTAGTTTATTCTTATTGTTTTCGATGTTGAAAATGTGTTGTATTGTGAATCCTCTCCAAGGACAAATGAGTTAGACTTGATGAGTACGTATGAGGAAGCAAACATAGGGAACCTTGAGGATGGGGGTATGTGAGGTTGTTACACAGCTAGGACCCACTACCCACCTATGTGTGATGACTATCTCTTGGAGGCTAATCAACTTATAAAACAAGAGATAGGTTATTTTGGTCTTGTTTGGATGGTCTCACCATGTGTCTAGCCTAACACCATCAAGACACTGAGTGTGGGGTATGGATTATGTGAGATGGATATTGGCTCTTGGCTCATGGATTCTATATCATGGATTAGTATGCTGCTTTACAATGTCCATATGCACCCATGTATGGCCCTATGATGTGATTTCTAGTGATGTGCATTGGTGTGTATGTGAAGAATGTAGTTAAATCATGAATATGGTGCTTGACTTATGAGTTTATGTATTTTAATTTATGTTACCCTCGCCTAATTGTTTGTAACTCTTTTCTTGGGTGGTGTGTGTAGGATGCCTAGGGGAGGTGGTCATGGAGTCAATCGTCTAAACACTTCTTTTATGATTCCCCACGAGAATGATCGTGAGGAGCACCTGGGTCCTTAGATATGTTCTTTGCTTGAGGATATTTTTACCCAATTAGGCCCTAGACAAGAGGGTGATCAATAGGTGTTTAGGGAAAAAGAAAGGTTCCCTAGGGGGAGAATTTTTTTAGCTTTAGCAAGACTTATGATGGGCCTTTTGAGGGCATGTTTCGCTCATCAATTTTTCTTGTGGAGGTTTGGATTTTTTGAATTGGATGATTGGTGTTCATTTTGGTAGGGTTTCCCCAGTAGGCTTCAGGTTATGGGGTGATCGTCTTTCATATAGAAGGATTTAGAGTTGGTTGCAAGCCCAACTCCATTGTCCTGGCCAATTAACGCATGGCACATAGGTTGCAATGAGTAGAGGTACATGATGTTTCACTTGCAGTTGGTAGGTCCACATAGCTAGAAAATTTCCTCAAAGGAACACACATGAATTCAATTAGAGGTCAATGGCCACGGATCCATCAAGGAATGATGCAGGAATGTTCCATAGGATGAGTGCAGCGGTTAATCATCATCAGGCAGAGCATCAGGGGACAAATGTGGAGATTATTGGTAGTGGTCAAGTAGTTGATTCAAGAGCCCATGGAAATCTTGTGGTACAAGATACTGAGGAAGTACCTTTAGTGTTGCTTTCCTTGCATTGACACATGTTATTAATTACTCTTTAAAAAAAAA
The DNA here is from genome assembly GCA_007115665.2 of Sequoiadendron giganteum. NCBI lineage: Eukaryota > Viridiplantae > Streptophyta > Pinopsida > Cupressales > Cupressaceae > Sequoiadendron > Sequoiadendron giganteum. The sequence goes on from CM021102.1 coordinate 122,955,415, forward strand.
ATTGTTACACTTCTAATGTAGCTGCATCTTCTTCTATGGTTATGTGGTGGGGCGTTACTATTGTTTTTATGTTGATGTATGGAGCTATTTAGGTTTGGAACAACTTAATTATGTATTATCATATGGATTTTGTAGTATGTGTGTTTGTAGGCTTCTAGGAGTAAGTATGATCCTAGGGGGGGAGGATGTAGCACCCCTCTGATTTATATACATTTTCAGAAAATGTTTTTATTTTGATAGAATATGATACTATGTTGTTGTTATTTGATCGTTGACTTTTGAGTGATGATGGCTTTTATATTGTGATGTGATGGTACACTTTATGGATGATTATTGATTATGACATTATTTTTGGTTAGCATAGTTAATGATTTGAGTTGATATTGATATATGCTCATCTGTAGTTTATTGATGTTTAGTTTTTAAAGTTTTGATGTGACATTGTATTGGTGAAGGGAACAAGATTGCATCACTCGCTTGCTAGTGCCCTACGATTTCATGATTTTCTCTTCATGGTGTGGTTGTTCATGATCTATATACATGTACAACATATGTTTTGTTTGTAGGATTGTAGGTACATGACATCGATTCCATCTGGATTCATAGGTTTGAGTGTGTCCATTGCCCAATGGATAGTTGATTGGGAGATAGTGACAAGGTTTCCTTGTCAAACCACAACCCTAGACACAGTCTGTCATCAATCTTTGTTGGTCATCCTTTGATGGCATGTTGCTCCTGTTTGCCTTTTTAATTTATTTTTCAAGGTATGATTTATGGGAAATTAATTCTTATAAGTGATTATTTAATTAATCTTGATTGTTGTGTTTGAAGCTTTGTATTTGATTTAATTAATTAAATTTAATTTATTTTGTAAAGTGATTTAATATTTGAGATTAAATTTATTTAATAACATGATTAAATTAATTAGATTAAATTTAATTATAAATTAATATGTAAATTTTGAACTATTAAATGCACAAATATATTAGAAAATATCTAGAGGAATTATCTTTGAATTGGTTGGGAAGATATTTTATTTGTGACATGAATTAGAAAATTAAACATTGAATTTTGGGAATTAATTCTTAGAGGGAATATTTGTATTAACTGAAAGAGGAAAGAGGCTACTTGATGACAAGGAAGAAGATATTTTGGGGTGGTTTTTGACAATTGGAAGAGGTTTTTGAAAAAAATTGTTGGAAAATTGGGGAAGTTCTCGAGAAATAATTTGGCTCTAGTTTTGTTTTCATCTTTCTCGAAAGTAAATAACTCGAAAGAAGGTTTGATTTTGTTGCAAGAAGTTGTTGGTGTTTTAATTTTCCAACTAAGCTTTGAAACTCTCTAAGAGGTAGCCAATCTCTATGTTTAAGAATTCTCAAAGTTAGTGGCCAACTCAATGAGAAGAAGCAATAGTGCTAATTCTCCTACACTTAGGGCTATGTAAGACACAGGGGGGTGATCCCTAAAATATGCTTATCATATACAACTTAAACAATATTAAATGCACATTGTAGAGTAATAGATAGATTCCCCATTGACACTAAAAGGATGAAATCCTTCAATAAATTGGCAGTTCTTTCAAAGACTCAAGCCCTATTATTAGAGAATTGTAAATAAAACTAAGATAGGCTGATAAGAAATACTTGAATTAAAGTTCTAAAATAAAAGCCAAAGACATGAGAAAAATAACCATGATTTAGATACCAGTGCCATATCGTAAAGCACAAAGTAAAAATAAGAAAGTATTGAACTACAGGGAAAATTCCATCTTAAACAACTATAATCCATATGAATTTCCTTTCAATCCACACATCTACACCGAACATCTACTACTACTTAGAAATCCATTCACTAACCTACATGAACTCACATAATAACTAAAGCATTTAACTGACCCTTTGAACTAGAGCCATCATTAAAGTATAATTCATAGTAAAGAATAATGAAAATCAACGAAACCAGTCTTTGGCCAATATTTCACTAATAATTCATGCAAGATATCACAATTGGAGAGAAACAAGATTCAAGAGGTTTTCATATTCAATACAAACATTCCCAAGAACCTGTTGTTTGGTGTTTGTACAGATCAACAACTCAGACAAAATAAAATTTATCCTATCTCTCTTGAAAGGTTGATATCTATGAACAAAGAGATAACCCCAAGGTCTCTTAGGTGTCAGGACATGACAATGCAATAGAAAAAACTTAGTAATAAATGTGAATATGCTGGTAATCATAAGGGGTCTTATGTACAAATGCTCAAAGCTCTAAACTCATCAGAGTTTAAGATATAGTGATGCCTTAACTTTGATTCCTACATATTTAATAAAAGAAACAACAAAAGATAAGGGTTTCAGAAGTTCTAATTGCTAACACTAATTCTAACACTAATCACGCAAAAGATGAAAGACCTGTAATGGACCAATCCATTAAAATAATTTCCGGTTGACCCAGGATATACCTGCAATCTTGCAGAAAACAGTGCAATCTTCTAAGGTGTTAAATATTTTCAGACTAAAGGCACTCATTCAATGGGACTGAATTAATACATACAATTGAACTAAGCACATGAATATAAGGTACAAGTTGACCTTGTACAACATTCCCATAAACAAGAAACTGCCCAAGATATGAACTAGGGATCGCTACAACATTTTGGATATTAAATCATAAGAATTACAAATTAAATTTAAGCTACATCTAAACATTGCCAAACAATTTGAAATGAGGCAATAGTCATGACATAATGTCTGCACTTTGTATTACATCATCATATTAACAACATTTCTCATTTGTTACAAAACTTGCTTGAGATGTGAAAACTACCTCTACTCTGCTAACCTACTGATTACAAGTCTTTACTGATTCCAACACCCACTATATGGAGATCGAACCCTTACAAAAGAGGAAGAATGCCACATTTATAGAAAACTGCCCATAGCGTGAAACAGAGCTAGGGTTACAAGAAATCATGGCCACCAACTAGATCAGGCCCGACAGATCACAATAACTCACCGTTCAACGATGAATGCAACAAAAGGATGCCATTAGATCAACCTGGGATGACACACAACCAAGGGACAGATCCTCGAGCCACACTCTCCATGAATGAACACCCGCGAACAGAAACACGTGCCAAAACAAGGAGAAAAACGAGCCATTGATTGGGTTTGAGATGCAAAATGAACAATCAAGATTGGCCCCAACTAGGAGGAAACCATCACATCCCAACAACCAGCCACTAATGTCCCAGTGGCCTAGAGGAGAAAGCCAAACCACACACAAGCCCAATAGGATGGCACCATTACCATCGCCGCAAAAGACAAAATGCCGCCCTACCGTGGTGAAGCAACAGACAGCCAACAGTACCACGGTAAGTTACCACACTACCGTAGGTAGGCCAAATAGAGGTCATGGTAACCACGCCACCGCGGCGAGTAAGACAGATGCTTGCGGTGTGGCGGTAGTCACCGATCTATCGTGAGAGCCTTTGAATGAGGCCGCAGTATCACGATAACACCGCGCTACCGTGAGTCAAAGTCAGAGAAGGCACATGGGCATGGTAACAGCAGGGGACTGGTCCTTGAGCCACACCCAACAAAAAATGAAGCATGTGCACTCCACTACAGCCCACAGGCACATCAACCTACAAACAAAAAGCCACCATCAATGCCCAATACATCACCAAAACACAAAATAGTTCCATAGAGTTCCAAAGTTAGAGAACCAAGCAGCAGTCCAGGCGGGAGCCACACTAGAAATAGGTAGTGGCAAAGGTGGAAAGGAAAGGGAAACAGGCGAGACAAAGCTAGAACCACCTGACAGAGGCGGAATGAAAACAAAAGCAGGCACCAAAGAGAAGCCAAGCGGAACCGGAGCCGAAGACTAGAGGAGGCAAAACCACAACTGAAATCGACAATGGGGAGGGTGAGTGAACAAGGAAAACAATAGTGGGGGCAGAGCCAAAACCAGAATGGCATCAGGACTGGGAACTTTGGAAAATTTCCCATTCATGATCCATTCCACGCCTGACTCCGCCGAACACAAATGGGGAAAAGAACCAAAGCGCCAAATAAAGGAACAAACCAACGAGGGGCGAACTTGAAACCAGAATGGGATCAGGACTGGGAACTTTGGAAAAGTTCCTAGTCATGATCCATTCCACACCCTAATCCACCAGAGGAAAATGAAAAGAAACCAACAGGCGGCAAGACAAAACGGGTGAAGCAAAAACAACAAGGTGGGAGCCGGAGCCAGAACGAGAATGGAAACCAAATCGTGATCTTTCGAAAAAATCCAAATCTCATTCCATCCTGGTTCTGCCTTTGACAAAACAAAAAGAAATGATGAAGGGATTGAAGCGAGGAAAAGACTAAAATGGGGGGGAACCAACCCTTTAGGCCAAAAAACGGGCAAGGCAACGACAAAAATGAGAAAGTGAGAAGTGGAGCCGAAACGGGAATGGAAACAAAACCCGGAACTTGCCAAAAGTTTGAAGTTCTATTCCATTCTGGTTCCACCTCTGACAGAACAAAGAAAAAAAAAGAAGACAAGGGAGAGCTAAGGGGAGAAACCAACCCTTAGGACCCAAACAAAACAACAAAGGGGAAAATAGAAGGAAAAAGAAAACAACCCAAAGAGGACAACCACAAGACCCCAAGACCAAAAGGAACTCCAACAAAATGGGCACCCAAAAGAAAGGAAAGCACCAAGACGAAAACCCCAAGATTTTCAAAGATAAGCACATAAAAGGGTCAAGGACACAAAAGGACCAAGAGGGTAGGCAAAAAAAAAAAAGGGTCCCCACCTTCAGTGGGGCATGTGTGCAAAAATTGCACAACAAATGGTGACTCCGTTGGGGAAATGCTCCAGAGCATTTCGATGACAAACTATCATCATGAACTCAAAATATCTGGTTTCTCTCCAAGCATCAGGTTACATGTAGGCAAGGTTTCAAACATCACAAGCAAGCAAACCTTTCCTGTACCAGGGTCAAAGTGTGTGCATATGCATTCATTTTCCTTTCCTAGGTTGCAACAAGGAGAAATTCAGTTTGATAGGGCTATGCAGGGATTCAAACTCCAAAAGCAACCTAGATAGAGCCTCACTGCCATTCAATTATCCATAGCCCTGGTGAGGTTATCACTATGACCCTCCCTAGCATAGCTCTACTACCAGCTAGGCATCCATAGCCCTGGTAGAGATACTAGTAGACCCTTGAAAAGGTGAACCTTTTTGATTTTTTTTTCTTTTCTTTTCTTTTCTTTTGATATCCTCTTTTGAGATTTCCTTTTACATCTTTACTTTTCACCTCATATGCAATGAAGCCAACACTCAAGGATGAGAACCACAGTGGCACTGGAGTAGAATTTAAGATTTTTCACCCAGTCAGACCTCCTAAAGACCACATGCAACCTCAATATTATTAAGATTTGTGTGAAGATATAAGACCCAAATATATTCCAAAATTTAACTTAGTCAAGTGACTCCAATTCCTAGCCCATGCAACATCAGATGAAGGAAATCTACCAGTTTGAATGACTCTAAAAGGATGATAAGAGTTTGTAAAAGAAATCCCAGAGCAACCCCCCAAGACAAGCATCTAGTTGTGCAGATGCAACAATCCCAAAATAAAGTAGGGCGACCCCCTTGGCAACAACAGATCAGTAGGGAAAACCAACACCAATAGGACAACGCAAACCAAAAGACTAGAATAGAAGGCAAGTATAGCAAGCCCAAAAGAAACCCCACTCTAACCAAAGCAAGGCAAAAACAAGACAACAAAAAAGAAACCTAATCTACTAGACTAACTAGAGCAATCTAATCCTAAAGCAATCTATCTTAAAGAAAGCAAAAACCAACATAAAGAAAAAGAACAACAAGGCAAGCTGCATTTATTTAGATAAAAACATGTATAAAAGACTCAGAATGGATCGTGATCAGACAAGGTGAGCTAAGACTCACACCTATTTTTCTTTTCAGTGTATGGATAAGCAGTAGGATGATAGTAATAGTCCTTAGGAATGAAAATTCATCTTTATACTCAGCAAAATAAATCTCAACAATGCAACATTCAAACTCAACATTTTCAACAAGAACTATTAGCAACTGAGGCACCTCATTATGATAATGGTGAATCCATATGCATGTCCATTTTTCATCATTCCCATAATCAAACTGATAGGTGCAACTATGAGGATTAATACGAGCAAGGAAGGAGACAACCTGATTTTGAATTCCTCTAGAATGAGCATTGTATTCATCCTTTCCCAATTGTGAAGAATTGATGTGCATGAAGTCGGGAGGTCTCCACTAATGGTGTAGCACTCTTGTTTGTGTTTCCTCATTCATTTTTTCCTGTGTATCAGCACAGACTACGTTAGCTATCCCATCATTAAGCACGGTTCCAATTCTTAATTCATCAATAAATAGGGGAAGAACATAATTAGATGGAAGAGAGAACTCCCTGAATTCTTTTGTTAGCACTAGTTCAGGCTTGTAACTGCAGCCCTCAGGAACATCAGCTACTTTTCCTTGCCTCATGGGATATTCATTGATAATTGGTTGGGGCTCCTCAGCTGAAAGCTCCACCCCCTCTAGGGTTACCTCAGCATCTACTACTATGCCCTTCTCAGATCCCATGCCAGTTAACTCTTCCACTAGACATTCTTCATTAGCTTGTTGAAATTCTTCTATTAGAGGTTGGTTTGATGTATTTTCTCCTGCATCCCTTGTATGTTACAGGAGCTACACTTTCTCTTCCACCTCCTTTATGGTTGTCTGGCACTAGAAACAAGTGAATTCAGAATGCTCCTCCTCATGTATCTGACACCACGTTGGTAGCAACAACTCCTCAAGGAATACTCTATAACTTAGGCTTGAACCATCCTTCAAAAATCTTGCAACAAACTCATCATATTTAGTTTGCATTAGATCTTCATCATGGACAGAGGGAGTTTGAATTAGCTCTTCTTCTAGTTGTTGTTCATTCTCGACTATGTTCTCCATTTCAGACACTTTTTTAGCCTCTATAAGACCAGCATCCACAACGTCTCTAGGCTATTTTTTGCTTGAATGTTTATCAGATACCTCCATTGTTTCAGATATTTTAGACTCTTCCTCTTGACATGTTGCTCGATTTTTGGATGGATCAATACTTGTTGCACATTCTTCAAATCTAGAATTTGCCTCCTTTATAGTACATTCTTTGACTGACTTCTCTTTCCACTCCAGATATCTTCCCACTTTAATGATCTAACGTCCACACATGAACGACAGGTGACTTCTAAATGGGGTGCATTATGAACTTTGCACTATTTAGATGAGATAAAATCATGCAAGCACTTACCACCACAAAGTTGATCCTTGACTATCTTGGTAACTGCCTCAACTGTAGCATTAACATACTCTAAATCTATGGAGGCTAGTAGTTCAGGTAGGTCCTACATTAAAATATCCCTTTGCAAAACCATCTCGATTTGACCTGAAAAGATTAAGCATTCAAACTCATTATGCTTGCCACTATTATGGATTCTAAGTTGGTCTAATCATGCATAGTGGTGCAAGCCCTTACCATTCCAGCAACCCAATCTCTTATCCAAATACACACAAAGTTGAGGAAAATCAATCTAGAGCCTATCTCCACCATGGAAAGCATAAGGCTTCTTTTCCATTTGGACTCAAAATTTGTACCTCAGATTTAGAGATCTACCCTATCTCAGATTTCACCATGAATTCTCATTCAGCTTCCAGTAGTGTCCTTGTTCAATCCTCCTTCTAGAAAATGTCTTTGTTCTTTCCTCCTTCTAGCGCCAATCCTATTTTTTGGTGTTTTTGCATATCAACAACTCAGACAAAATAAAAGTTATCCTATCTCTCTTGAAAGGTTGATCTCTATGAACAAAGAGATAACCCCAAGGTCTCTCAGGTGTCAGGTCATGACAATGCAGTAGAGAAAACTCAGTGATAAATGTGAATATGCTGGTAATCACAAGGGGTCTTACATAAAAATGCTAGAAGCTCTAAACTCATCAGATTTTAAGATATAGTGATGCCTTAACTTTGATTCCTAACCATTTAATAAAAAAAACAACAAAAGATAAGAGTTTCAAAAGTTCTAATTGCTAACACTACTTCTAACACTAATCATGCAAATGATGAAAGACCTGGAATTGAACAATTCCTTAAACTAATTTCTGATCGACCCAGGCTATAGCATCTAATCTTGTAGAAAATAGTGCAATCTTCCAAGGTGTTAAATATTTTTAGATTGAAGGCACTCATTCAATGGGATTGAATGAATACATACAATTGAACTAGGCACATGAATATAGGGTATAGGGTGACCTTGTACAACATTCCCATAATCAGGAAACTACCCAAGATATGAACCAGGGATCACTACAACATTCTAGATATTAAATCATAAGCATTACAAATTAAATTTAAGCTACATCTAAACATTTCCAAGTAGTTTGAAAGATAGAACAAGAAACATGCAAGATTATCCAATGCAAAGCAGGCACCAGTCATGACACAATGTCTACACTTTGTATTACATCATCATATTAACAACATTTCTCATTTGTTACAACACTTGCTTCAGATGTGAAAACTACCTCGACTCTGCTAACATGCTATTCTACTGCTAACCTACTAATTACAAGTCTCTACTAATTCCAACACCCACTATATGGAGATCAAACCCTTACAAAAGAGGCAGAATGCCACATTTATAGAAAACTATCCATAGCGTGAAATAGAGCTAGGGTTACAAGAAATCATAGCCACCAACTAGATTGGCCCCGACAGACCACAAAAACTCATTGTTCAGCCATTAATGTAGCAAAAGGATACCATTAGATCAACCAAGGATCGCACACAACCAAGGGACATATCCTCTAGCGACACCCGCCATGAATGGACACCCGCCACCAATCAGGTTTGAGATGCAAAATGAACGATCAAGATCGGTCTCGACCAAGAGGAAACCATCACAGCCCACCAACTAGCCACTAATATCCCAATGGCTTATATTAGAAAGCCAAACCACATTCAAGCCCAGTAGGATGGCACCAACACCGCCGCCACACAAGAGAAAATACCACCCTACCGCGATGAAGCAACAGATAGCCAGTGGTACCATGGTAAGTTACCGTGCTACCATGGGTAGGAGAAATAGAGGCCATGGTAACCATGCTACCATGACAAGTAAGATAGAGGCTCACAGTGTGGCGGTACTCACCACGCTACCACGAGAGCCCGTGAATGAGATCGCGTTATCGTGGTAGCACTGCGCTACCATGAGTCAAAGTCAGAGAAGGCGTGAAGGCATGGTAAGAGCAGGGGAATGATCCTCAAGCCACACCCAACAATAAATGAAGCACACACACTCCACTATAGCCCATAGGCACATCAACCTGCAAACAAAAAGCCACCATCAATGCCCAATATATCACCAAAACACAAAATAGTTCCATAGAGTTCCAAAGTTTGAGAACCAAGCAGCAATCTAGGCATGAGTGGCACCAGAAAGATGTGGAGGCAAAGGTGGAAAGGAAAGGGGAGCAGGCAAGACAAAGCCAAAACCCACCTGGGGGAGGCAGAACAAAAACAGAAGCAGGAACCAAAGAAAAGCCAGGCAGAACCGAAGTCGGAGACCTAAGGAGACGAAACCACGACAAATACAGACAACGGGGAGGGTGAGCAAACAAGGAAAACATCGGTGGGGGTGGAGCCAGAACTAGAATGGGATCAGGACTGGGAACTTTGGAAAAGTTTCCAGTCATGATCCATTCCACACCTGACTCCGCCGAACACAAACGGGGAAAATAACCAAATCACCAAAGAAAGAAACAAGCCAACGAGAGGCGGACCCAAAACCAGAATGGGATCAGGACTGGGAACTTTGGAAAAGTTCCAAGTCATGATCCATTTCGCACCCGACTCCACTAGAGGCAAATGAAAAGAACCCAACAGGCGAAGGGACAAAATGGGCAAAGCAAAAATAGCAAGGTGAGAGCCAGAGCTGGAACGAGAATGGAAACCAGATCAAGATCTTTGGAAAAAATCCAAATCTGATTCCATCTTGGTTCCGCCTCCGACAGAAAAAAAAGAAATGATGAAGAGAGCAAAGCGAGGAAATCACTAAAAGGGGGAGGAACCAACCCTTTAGGCTGAAAAACAGGCAAGGCAACGATAAAAATGAGAAAGTGAGAAGCGGAGCCAGAACGGGAAAGGAAACAAAACCTAGAACTTGCCAAAATTTTGAAGTTCTATTCCATTCTAGTTCTGCCTCTGACAAAACAAATAAAATAAAGAAGACAAGGGAGAGCTAAGGGGAGAAACCAACCCTTAGGACCCAAACAAAATAATAAAGGGGAAATAGAAGAGAAAAAAAAAACCACCCAAAGAGGACAACCACGAGACCCCAAGACCAAAAGAAACTCCAACAGAAAGGGCACCCAAAAGAAAGGCAAGCACCAAAACCAAAACCCCAAGATTTTAAAAGATAAGCACATAAGAGGGTCAAGGACACAAAAGGGACCAAGAGGGGAAGAAAAAAAAAAAGGGTCCCCACCTTCAGTGGGGCATGTGTGTAAAAAATGCACAACAGAACCCCATGATTGACCAAGTTCCTCTATTTGACTCTAGAATTTAAGACAAGGACTCAAAATTCATACTCTTTGTATTACAAAATTCTACTCTCTCAAATCATGGCTTCAAAAAATGACCCTATACCTAAGCCCAGAATTCCCTTTTATAGAATAATGGAGAAAAACAAGCTTCACACTGAAACATACACATGTCAACTTTCTATTGGACCCCAATTCCCTCATATAGTTATATTTGCATTTTGCAACTGGAGGGAAATGACATAAGACAAAAGTAATCATGAATTGTTGTGGAGAAGAAAACCCACCTTCCAAAAGGCACTTCATTCACATCAAAGGCATCTATAACCGTTAAAACACTTTATTCCACATCATCAACCATCCTCATTAGTAACTTGCACCTAGAGCCAGGAGAAGTGTGTGTATTTTCAAATGTAACTTTTGAGGCCAGGCTTGTATTATACTTGACCAAGTCATATTTCTCGACCCTGGTGCTCATATTTCAAACTCATTGGTTGTCGCCCACAAAAGGATATAAAAGTCACAACAAATCCTAACCTGGGAATTGGACATTCCATCAGGTGACTAACATCTTCTTATGGTTGTTCATTTACTTTGTCAAACCAGGGAACGTATACTTGAAATGGAGCGGCACTGTATGTGCGCTAAGAACCAATTTTTAGCCACAATTTTCTAGAAACAAATACGTGAAAAGAATTCTACTTTTGATGCAGGAACGTAAGGCAAAGTCTTATCAACTTAAACATAACTTAAATAAAGAAGAAATCGTGACAACTATTACTGAGAAACAAACCATGAACGGGTGTTATGCTGCAGGAACAAACATAGGGATGGATTCCTTATGCTACAAGAACAATATAAGACTGAGTTTGAGTTGAAGCTTCCTGGAATGAAATTCTAACTGATAAACAACAAGAAATAAACAACTAAATATAGATACTTACTAAGTGGGCCCCCTTAGCAAGCATCAACCAATTTATGCAAGAATTGAACTCAAAACTTCATCAGCTTTTATTCATAAACATGGAATCATATACATGGTCGATCTGCTTGTAAGAAAACTAACTCAAAACTATGTTCATCATTATAATACTAACTCAAACAAAAATAATATCGCATACCTTGTATTAAATGCTTGCTAATGTTGGGAGATATCATAGCATAGCTTGAAATGACTTCTTGAAAAAGAAATCATAAATGGAGGTGGTATAGTAGGATGGGTGACGTGGATGGATGATGTAGAAAAGAAAGATGGATTGAATGATGGTGATGGATGGTGATGGAGAAAGTGGTTTTCGTAAAAAGAAAACCTTTACTATGGACGTACAACATAGTTTTTAAAGAGATGTTGCAAGAAGAAGACTGAAGCCTTTCGTTGCATGAAGATCAGTGGCTGCATCTGAAACAAACTGCTTCATAAATTTTTCTTTGGATGCAAGCTTCTGATACAACCAAAGACGATGTCCATTAACCAGCAGTTTGAAGCGGACAGGAGCTATTGTAGCCAGCTGAATTGAACTATTATCAAATACATTTTCTATTTCATACAGACCAATCCATCTTGTTGTAAGTTTACCTTGATTTTATTTATACCTAGATTCATAGAGTAGCACCCAATCACCGACAGAGAAATGCTTAGTTCAGATATTGTGGTCATGCCATTTCTTCCTTTGCTGTTGGATAGCTTCAGTGTGTTGTAGGGAAACTTTCCTTATTTCATCCAATGTATTTAGCTGTAGGAGGCATTCCTTTTGGGCCTCTGAAAGATCAATGTTAAGTTGAAGAGCAGTCCTTAAGGTCTTATGCTCAAACTCTATTGGCAACATGGCAGTTTTTCCATAAAGTAACTCAAAAGGGGTAAATCCTGTAGTTGTTTTCCATGTTGTCCTATAGGCCCAAACTGCTTCTGAAAGATGATTGCTCCAATATTTCTTCTGTAACTATACTGTTTTTGTAAGGATTGCCTCTAATTCTTTGTTAGTAACCTCTGCCTGACCATTGGCTTGAGGGTGATATGGGCTTGACTTTTTGTGTCTGATCTTGTAGTCATTCATCAATGCAGTGATCAGGTTTGATGTAAACTGAGCTCCTTGATCAGTAACAAGCTCTCTTGGGACTCCAAACTGAGTAAAAATCTGCTCATTGAGGAACTCAACAACTTTATTGTCACAGGCATGTGTCACTACTTTCACTTCCACCCACTTGGTTACATAATCAGTGCAAACCAAAATGTAAGATTTCCCACTAGATGGAGGATCAATAGGCCCAACAAAATCCATTCCCCACTTATCAAAGGGACTAACTACCACTTGTGGATATAGGGGCATTTCATCAGACCTTGTTGGTCTCCCCATTCATTGACATCTATCACATTTTCTAGTGTAGGCTACAACATCCTTGTGTAGTGTGGACCAATAGTACCCTGTGTTAAGTACATTCATTGATGTTCTTTCAGATGCAAAGTTCCCACCACATGGATCATCATGACAAGTATGCAAAATTTCATAGGTCTCATCTTCTCTAACACACCTTTGCATGACTTGGTCAGGTCTTGTGTAAAACAAACAATCTACAATCCATGAAAAGTTAAAACTTTTCTCAATCAATTGCCTCCTGTCCTTTGGTGAGAAGTGAGCTGGAATTTTGTTGGTTGCTAAACAATTTGCAATATATGCATAACATGGAGTTTGAGCAACAATAGAAAATAGATGTTCATTAGGAAAGCTATCACCAATTACCTCAGAGGTGGCAAGTGTAGTTGTTTGAAGTCTTGATAAGAAATCAGCCACCACATTTTCCCTACCTGGCTTATGAATAACTGTGATATCAAATTCCTACAACAATAGGAGCCACCTTGCTAATCTACCAGATATGGCAGGCTCATTCATAAGATACTTTATTTCTGCATGATCTGTATGAAAAAATATTTGGTAACCAGTGACATAATGCCAAAACTTGTTGAGAGCATACACAACTGCTAGCAATTCTTTCTCTATGACAGTATAGTTTAATTATGGGCCTTGAAGGCTTTTGCTAATGGAATAGATGGAATGCTCCATGGAATTCTCCTTATATCCTAACACTGCCCCTATGGCATAATCAAAAGCATCTGTGTGTATATGAAAGGGCAGACTCAACTTGGGTCCTTGAAGAATAGGTGCTTTAGTAAGTAAGTTCTTAAGTTGAAGGAAAGATTTGTCATAGGCCTCAGTCTAATTAAATTCACAATCCTTAGTCAGTAAGGCATACAAGGGACTGGCTATTTTGCTGAAATCTTTAATAAATCTTCTATAATATCTAGCATGCCCTAAGAAGCTTCTAACATCTTTTTGTTTCATAGGTGCTTGCAAAGTTAGAATGACTTCTATTTTTGCGGGATCAACTTGAATTCCTATTGGAGAGATATGATGGCCTAAAACAATTCCTTCTTGCATCATCATAAAACACTTCTCACTATTTAAGGATAAATTGTGCTCCTGGCATCTTTTCAACACTTTCTGCAAATTCGCTAATGCTTCTTCATAAGTAACTCCATAAGTGGTGAAGTCATCCATGTGGATCTCCATAGAATCATGAGAAATGTCAGCAAAAATACTAATTACTGCCCTTTGAAATGTTGCAAGTGCATTACATAGGCCAAAAGGTAGGACAAAGTAGCAAAAGTCCGCCATGGATAGGTAAAGGTTGTTTTGTCTTGATCCCTAAGGGCAATTTTAATTTGATTATACCCACTATATCCATCCAAAAATGAGAAATATTTTTTTCCAGACAATGAGTCTAGTACTTGATCAACAAATGGTAATGGAAAGTGATCCATTCTAGTTATTGTGTTTAGCTCTCTTTAGTCTACACAAACTCTCCATTTTCCACATTTTTTAGGAATGATCACCAATGGAGATACCCATTGACTGTCTGAAATGGGGTAGATAAAACTAGCATCAAGCAATTTTTGGAGCTCATTTTTAACTATTTCCCTGAGTGTTGGGTTTATCCTTCTTTGAGGCTACCTAATAGCTGAACAATCTTCCTTAATGTAGATCCCATGGGTATAGAGTTGAGGATCTATTCCCTTCATATCCCCATAGTCCCATGCAAAAGCTTTGTATTGATCTTGCAGCATTGTGACTAGTGTAGTTTGTTGAGATTGAGGTAGCTTATTATTGATATTCAGACAGTGTCCTAGAGACAACTCAATTTGCTTGGTAAGATCATTCATGGAGTTTACTAATAAAGGTGTTGTCTGTATTTCTTGTGGAAGAAAATGTTGATAGACTGCAGTAATTTTAAATGGAAAGCTCTCAGGATTTAGTTGTTGCGTGAAGCACTATTGAGGATAGTTATCTAAAACAGATGGGCTATTCAGATCAAAGTTGGACTGCAAAATTTGTAAAAGCAAGTCATTCTCACTCTGAAGTTGGGAAAATGGATTAGTTTGCAGCATCATTAAGTGAGCCAATGAACTAACTTCTTCACTTTCCTCACCTAAATCTAGCCAAATTGGCTGAGACAAGTCTAGCTGAGGCTAAGTAGGTGGGTATAAAGCCAATTTATTTGTTGACTAACCATCCGAAATTGTCATGTCTCCTAAATGACATCCTATAAAAGCATTAGTTGTGGCTAACCATGGTCTACCTAGGATGATAGGATATCCTCCTAAAGTTGCCTTTGTGGATAATATGGTGAAATCTGCTGGGTATTCCCAAGACTCAACATTGATAATTATATCTCCTACCATGCCATCAGGTGTTACTGTGGAACTATCAGTAAGCTACAGGATGGTAGGTGTAGATCTAATAGTTAGGATATTCAAATACTCTATAGTATGCTTGGTCATTATAGTAATGGCTGCACCAAGGTCAACCAAAACATTCTCTACCATCTGACCATTAATATTTATTTGTACCACAGGACTCCTAGGGTCAACATATTTTGGCATGACTACCTTCCCTAACATTATATCCGCCAAATGTCCTAGAACATGGATAGTTTGGGGATCCTTTTTCTTACTTCCAAGTTTCTTCAAACAAGCCTCCTTAATGGCTTTCCCATAGATTGGAACATCTTTAATCACTAGAAAAGAGAGGGATTTGAATGTGTACATTTTTTAGCTGATCCAAAATATCAAAGGTAGGCTCTTCTATAGACTTGGGTGTATTGACTTGCAATCTCTGAGAAAAAGGTGGTTTTGCTTGATGTTGTAGGATAGGTTCTTTAGAGACAGTATCTGATATAGGTATTTGTTCTGTAGGACCAGTCAGTTGTTCAGAGGGAGGATCTGGAATTTTAGTAATTACTAGTGGTTGTGGAGTAGGTAGAGTGGTTCCAGACCTGAGATGGATATCATTAATATTCAAGGCATAGGCTGGATACTGGTTGGCTTCTGCAAAGTACATAGGTTGTTGTTGTTGATGTTTATTATTAGGATTTGGCAATGGTTGAGTAGGAATAGGCATTTGTTTTGGAGGGCCAGTATTTGCTGCAGGTGTCATAGGAGGTGGCATGAGGGTCGGAGTTTGTGGTTGCTAAAGCTACAAAAATCTAGGGGATTGGCTTTGCCATTGTTGAGAACCTCTCCATTGAGGACTCTACTACCAGTTGCCTTGGGGTGGAGTCCATTGTCCTTGTGGCTACTGCCAACCTCATTGAGGAGATTGCCATTGAGGACTTTGATAGTTAGGCCATTGTGGTTGAGAGGTATTCCATGGTGGTGATGGGCCATATATAGCTTACCATTGGTTATTATAATTAGAGTAATGATTACCAAAATTCGAAGGACCTTGTGCAATGTAGAATACTTGGTCATCATCACCTTCTACTACCTTAAAGTCAGTAGGTAATTGCTTAGCCTCCAGGTTAGCCACCATCTTACATCTGCAGTCACGCTTCTTCTGCTGGCAATGTGGACAGAACTCGGCCAAGATTGCTTAAGCTTCCTCATGATTCTTTCAAGCTTGCATAGTATCCAACTTTGTAGCCATATTGTTTATGATATCTTGCTTGAAATCAGATAGCAAATTTGAAATCTCCATCCGTGAAACTACATTAGTAGAAGACTTTACTACTATGGCCTAATGACCTCTTCCCTTCTTGACATTTGGTCGAGAGTAGTTACAAAATATGGACTTAATATCATCCCAAGGCACTTGGGTTATATCTCCTCCTCCCATCAGATCCAGGGCATCAATACAGGAATCATTGATTCCCCTCAGAAAAATTAATTTTTGAGAATCTTCATTGGGAGTATGGTCTGAATTCTTTTTCAAGGAAAAAAAGAACCTTGAGATATAGTCTTCTAGGCTTTCATCCTCCTTTTTCTAAATTCAAAATATATCATCACCCTTACTACCACTCTTACAATATTCCTTATATTTCTCAAGAAATTTTGTTTGCATGTCTACCCAACTATCGACAACATTCCTCCCTAAGCTCATGAACCATCTAAGAGCTCCCTCGTTCAAAGTAGTAGGAAACAACTTCAGCTTGTGAGCATCTGTAGTGTAATCATAGCTTCGACAAAGGATATTGAATTCAAACAAGTGTCTGGGTCCTCTGTAACTAGTCCATAGAACTTGGGAAGTAATGAAGAAGGAATATTTTTGAGGTTATCATTATCTTGCTGGGGTATGATAGGGAATTCAAAAGCAAGAGGTCGATTAGGTGGATTTTGTGTCATATCTGCTTGATGAAGTATCAAAGCAAATGGATTTTCTTGAGGTTTTTCGTCAGCTAGGTTAAAGGGAAATTCAACAAGTGGGTCTTTAGCAAATGGATTGATATCTTGGTTTCCTCCTTCCTCAAATAGATTATAAGCTGGTTCAAAATCATTATCAGTGAAGGAAGGGTTTGGGAGGAATCTTCCTAGATCATCTCTTCTTCTATGCATGTAACAGACTTAACTGAAAATTGAAGAATATGAAAATTCTTGAATATGCACACTAAACTGCTGCTAACAATGACTAAGATAGGTTCTTAGATTGACACCATCCCCGACAACGGTGCCAAAAAATGATTATCGCCCACAAAAGGATATAAAAGTCACAAAAAATCCTAACCTAGGAATTAGACATTCCAACAGGTGACTAACATCTTCTTATGGTCATTCATTTACTTTGTCAAACTAGGGAGCATATACTTGAAATGGAGTGGCACCGTATGTGCACTAAGAACCAATTTTTAGCCACAATTTTCTAGAAACAAATATGTGAAAGGAATTCTACTTTTGATGCAGGAACGTAAGGAAAAGTCTTATCAACTTAAGCAAAACTTAATTAAAGCAAAAATCGTGACAACTATTACTAAGAAACAAACCATGAACTGGTCTTATGCTGCAGGAACAGACATAGGGATGGATTCCTTATGCTCGAGGAACAATATAAGACTGAGTTTGCATTGAAGCTTCCTGGAATGAAATTGTAACTGATAAACAACAGGAAATAAACAACTAACTACAAATACTTACTAAGTGGGCCCCCTTAGCAAGCATCAACCAATTTATGCAAGAATTGAACTCAAAACTTCATCAGCTTTTGTTCATAAAATTGGAATCATATACATGGTCGTTCTGCTTGTAAGAAAACTAACTCAAAACTCTATTCATCATTATAATACTAACTTGAACATACTCTGTTTTGTTCTCTTCTTTCTAATCTAGTCTTTCTCTCTTCTCTACTTGCTCACTCACAGAGGAGGAACATTTATTTATAGAAAAGCAACTAACTAACTAACTTAATAGAGAAAGATGCGGACATAAATGCTTCCTAACATCGAGGAACAAACTTCCCGATTCAGAGAGAATCTAGCATTCCACTCTTCCTAGATTAATTACCATTTAGATCTCCTCCCAACGACCCAGACAGAGAGTCTTTGTTGGAACAACTTCCTCGATGTCATGCTGGAAATGGACTTCACTGTAGGACCAAGATCTACTATGCATTGACTTGTTCATGCTAACTTCAACAACCTATGAAACACATGACAACAGAGACAAAATAAGGCATGCATATAATAACACGATACTCATTCATTAATCATACACATTAAATTCATCTCATTTATCCAAAACCAAATGCATCATATCAGTCAATTGGGAGGTTAAATAGGGCCATGAATATAGAAATATGGAGATATTAAGCTGTAGGAATATAGGAATGCGTTACCACAGGATACTACCCGATTTTAGATTAAAAATTTATAATCAAAGAGTTTAAAACAACCATTAACAAAAGAGTAAGGGTATTTAAAAATACATCATGACATTCAAATTATGAGCATATTTTGGGCTCATCACTCATCATTGAACACCTTTTTCCACAATTCAAATTCCTGCTCAAATGGCCACTTGAAAGCAATAACCTGATTAATTTCCATCTTTGTTTCTGCCAATTATATGTTGCAACAATATTTCATTTCCTAGCACACATTGGCCTTTAAATTATAAAGTGAATATTAAATTCACTTTACCCCTATGCTTTGTTTATTGATGGGCCTACCATACCCTCATCCTCGTCATCAATGTGTCAGGGGAACAAACCCTCACATGTTGTCGATGACGTTCACTTACGTTGATAAGGCTTCCATAATCCACTTGGGGTTCATACTCAATTATCCATCCAAATGTCAACACTTCCACCAAGACATAGGTAAATTGCTTATGTAATTCTAGAGAATCAAGAAGGGAAACTACAATATTCACACCAAGCTCCTGCAAAGACTCCTGATCAAAGCTCTATTTGATCTCCACCGTTCACTATTGTAAATAGTTCTTGTAGTTTTCTTGTTGTCGCCTTGTGGCATCTTATCGGGGCTTCCTTTTAGGATGCTCCTTTTCATTTCGGCCAGGCTCCACCTACTTGCCACATGGCCCATGCTCAACATCGGCATCCATATGTCACTATTCCGCACACCGCTCAACAATTTTATGAAAAACTTGCGAGGTCAGCCCAGAATGGTCTAGATTTGACTATTTCATCTTCATCTAATGGTTAGAAAGCCTGTACATGCAATAATTGTTAATCATAAAAGGGGTATTGACTAGGCGAATGAGAACATGACCCTTGAGGTAGAAGCTTTAAACATTTCTCTAGAATTATAGCATTTATCAACTCGATAAATAGATAAAACTAAAATAGAATCCCAACAAATAAAAATTGATAAGGGAGGTAAAAGGAGGCCGGTAACACAAATGACTAACAAGGTTCAGACCATAACTTATGCAACCGGTAACCCATAACAGTAGGCCAATGCATGAATAGAAAAACCAAAGCCATGAGAAAACCTAAAGCAAAAATTTACGGCTAAAACCAAAACCCCAAGACCTACCAAAGGGCACCAAGCAGAAAAGATACAGGAATAAGAATATATGGAAAAATTATAAAGGCTCCATTAGTGGCTCTGATTGGGAATGTATGTGCCTCTTGGGCATAGCAAGAAACCAAATCATTGGAGAGTAGACCAACTATAGAGAGGACCGAAACGAGGGACTTGTCCAGACAAGAAAATAAGACACAACAAAAGAAAACACACCACACCTATATACACTAATTATAGGACTATACATCATACATGGAAAAGAGCTATTTCAAGAGAAATAGTATTTCAAGAAAAATCCATGTACTGGCAGTTCCAAAATTTCACATGTATGGGATTGCAAAAAGTACAAATCCTACCCATGTATGTCTACAATTATATATGGGCCTAGCCATAAGGGATCAAACTTTCCATGTTTTCCTTTATCCCTCAATATTGCATTCCAGAGCAATACCATCACTCCTATCTTAAACTTTCTTTCAATTTCCTTCTTGTCATAGAGGTTCTTTACTTGAAGTTGAAGTTTTTCTTTCCTCTTATGAGCTTCTCTTCAAGTCTCATCCAATTGATTCAATTCTTCCATCTTGTGCTACATTTCATTACACACATCATCATCTTATTGTTGGACAAACTTAAACATTTTTAGAAAACTATTTTGTGGTATATGTGCTTCTACCCCATAGAGAAGGTTGAAAGGTGAATAACCAATTTCTTTCTTGACAGTTATTCTATCAACCTATAATGCCAACTACAACTTTGAATCCCAAGCCTTCTTATTTTTCTCAATCATCCACTTGATGATCTTCATCAATCTCTTATTGTTGGACTCTACCTGTCCATTTCCTTTGGGGTGATAAGGAGAAGAATATGAAATAGTTACACCATACTGAGTACAAAAATCAATGAATTTTTCAGACCTAAAACACATTGCGTTGTCTAAAAAAATTCTCTCAAGTACCCCAAACCTGCTTAAGATATTATTTGTAAGAAAATAAATGACTACCTTACCTATGGCTCTTCTGGTTGGGATTTCCTCAATCCATTTGGTAAAATATTTGGTTACCACTAATATCCATGCATGTCCACCACTAGATTTTTTAGATATCTCTCCTATGAAATCAATACCCCATTGCTGGAAAGGGGTTGGATCAGACACTATCCTCAATGGAAAATTACCAGAAAACTTTAACTTCCCAGCAAACCTCTTACAAGCATTACATCTTTTGACATACCTATGCTCTTTGAATATAGTAGGCCACCAAAAACCAACTCTTAAAATCTTGTGAGCTATTGTCTTGGCCATGTAGCGGCCTCCACAAGCTCCCTTGTGCATTTCCACCAATATATCTTCTGCTTGATCACTGTTCACACATCTGAGAAGCACACCCTTTGGGATTCTCCACTAGAGTTCATTATCAATAATAACATATCTGATTGCTTGCATCTTTAAAGTGCTCCTCTCATTGTTAGTCATACTGTCAGGACATTTCATTTTTTTCAAATACTCAACAATCCTTTTATACCAGCCACAAGTTTGCATATCACATATAGGTGCTAAATTCCCTTGTTCTATCTAGTTTATTTGATTACCCTCTAAGTTGGTTTCATCCATTAATTTGGCTATGCCCTAACCCCTCACAAGCTTTGTGATCTGTATGTCAATATTAAATTCCTAAATTCTGTTTATCCATCTGCACCGCCTTCCTGTAGTCTCCTATTGAGTGAAGATGTCCTTAACTGGAGCTATTGGAACATAAGCAATAATAGTTGTGCCCATCAAATAAGGCCTAAAATTCTTGACCACTTTTACTAGAGCATAAACTTGCTTTACTATTATATCATACTTTAATTCTACAACCTGTAATGATTTACTAAAAAATGTAATTGACTACTCAAAACCATCATTATTTTTCTACAATAAAACCCCAGCTATAGTATGAAAAGAAGCAAAGGTAAACAACTGAAAAGTTTTTGAATAATCATGTGATTTAAGAATAGGGACCCGACTGATAGAATCTTTAATAGCTTGAAAATATTTAGAAGGCTCCATTGTCCACATTATCTTTTCTCCCTTTTTAAGCATCTTAGAAATTGGGCGGATAGTCTTAGTAAAATTTGTAACAAACCTTCTTAGAAAATTAATCTTCCTAAAGAAAGATTGAATACCTTTTACATTTCTTGGTTGTGTGATTTTTTCAATAGCTGCCACTCTTTTTGGATCAATTCAAACCCAATCCTTTGAGACAATATACCCTAGCAACTTTCCTTCTTTTACTCTGAAAGCACATTTCTTAGGGTTCAGAGATATCCCACATTCCGAGGCTCTAATAAAGATTTTCTCTAAGTGAGAAAATTTTTCATCCTCCTCCTTTCTATGAGCAGTAAGATCATCCTGATATATTGGGAGGAATAGGTCAATAAAATCATCAAAGGATACATCCATAGCCCTTTGAAATTTTGCACTAGCATTCATTAATCCAAATGGAATTCTCACATAAACATATGTTACCCATGGTGTAGTAAAAGTAATCTTGTACTACTAAGACTCCTTGACCATTACCTAGTTATAACCAGAAAACCCACCCATCATAGAGAGTAGTTCACATCCCCTGACCCTTTGCAACATATCTTCAATATTGGGCAGTGGGTAGTTGTCTTTCAAAGAAGCAACATTCAAATTTCTAAAATCAACACACAACCTAATATTCCCATTTTTATTTCTTATAGGTACAAGGTTGGAAACCCAGAATGAATTCCTAATGGGCTTAATGATCGCAAAATCCCTTAATTTGGCAAGCTCCTCTTGCATTTTGGGTTTGAGGGTTGGATTAATTGGCCTCTATTTCTACCTGAATGGCTTCATATCTGGCTTTAATGGGATTTCATGCTAGAAAATATCCCCCCTATATGCTTTGAGCTCATCATATGACTAGGAATAGACATTTCTTTTACTTTCTAAGCAAGGCAATGAACATTTTTCTAACATGAGGCTTCATTTTCATTCCAATATACACTTTTTTAGGTGCACTTTCTCTTCCCAAATTTATTTCTTCTAAATCTTCCTTATGAGAAGGTGTTTGCTTAGTTCCTAACCTATCAAGGCCATCAAAAACCCTCTCAAGTGCAACCAAGCCTCGGGGAATGGTACTTTTTTTCAACTAAATTATATCATTCTCGAATAGGGTCTATTTTCCATCAACTTCAATTACAAGTAAGCCAAAGTCAATTTCTTGGCTCTCATATTGATCAATACAATGCCAAAACCTCAAGATATCAGTTTCACCATCAAATACTTGCTAGTTATAAGTATTGCCTAGTACAACAGGCCTAGTTTGTATTTCTATTAGTGAAATACCGTCAAAAATGACATCATCTAATTTAATAGCTATTTTGGCCAATAAATCAGCCCTGGCATTTTTCCCCCTCTTGATCCATTCAATGCCAAAAGCATCAAAGGGCTCAATAGTGTCCCATATTGCATTTCTATATTTCTTAATCTTTTATCCTTAGCTACAAAATGGGATCTAATCTAGGAGATAACTAACTCAGAATCCCTCAATACTTTTAATGCCTTGATATCATGTTTTGAAGAGAACTTCATACCAAGTAGGAGAGCCTCATACTCAACAACATTATTAGTACAAGAACATTGTAGCAAGAAAGAGTACTTGAATGTCTTACCTTGAGGGGAAACAAAAATGATTCCTGCTCCCAAGCCATCTTTGGAACATACTCCATCAAAGTACATTATCCACAAATCATCTTCTAATGATTCATTCAACACTTCCTTATCAATGGGCATAAGGTGGACTTCTCCTTCTTATTTATCCTCCTCAACACGAAAGTTTTCCAAATCTATCTCCACAAAATTTATTCTAACAGGTTCCTGTGGCTCTTGCATCTCCTTGATCATATGAGGGGCTCTATTTTCCCTATTAACTTTAACATCCTTCTGCTCAATAGAGAACATAGCAAAAGATAAGTCACACTACATAATCCCACCCATGGAAGCACTCTAAGGTCGTGATAACAACATCCCATAAGTAGGTGGTATATCCACCACTATAACACTCATGTTTAACTCCTTATAAGGGAACATAGCAAGTCTATATGGAACATCATTTATAATCCCTATAACAGGCACTTCTCGAGAATCCATTGTATAGCACTTACCATATGTACTATCTAATTTTAAGCCCATTGCATGCATTATCTTCACTGAAATTACATTATTAGAAGCTCCTAAATCAATCATACAATTTCTTAGCATTTTTCCATTAATAATCAAACTCAAGAAGAAAAGATTCATATGATTTGGGTTAGCCGTGATGGTAGTTCCTAGATATATTTGAGGGCTATCAATAGCCACTTCCTCCATAGTACCTTTCTTTTCTCGATCCTTATTTGACTTAGCCTGTTCAGTCATCACCTTAGCCTATTTACTTGTAGGAATGCTATTAATAAGTGAAACATTTTTATTCGTATGTTCATCTATTCCCATCATTTCCAAAAATGGGATAGTAACCTTGACTTGGGAAAGTACACAAAACATGTCTATTGCAGTATATTTTGGTTCCCTCATTTCCTTGGTGTTATCTACTTTATTTTCCTAGATCCTAGGTTCCCTAATTTACTTGGGCTTTGGATCTATATTATTTGCCTCCAACCTGACAACTGCCCTAGTTGCATCCTTCTCCTTTATAAACAAGCTACAAGGCTTCCTTGAATCCCCTAGAATAGTTATGTTTCTTAACTGGATATTCTTTCTATCCCTAGCAACCAGAGAAACTATATACTTTTCAATCTCATGAAATGGTCTTCTCAGAATAGTGTTATCTATCTCGAATTCATTAACAGAAAAAACATCTTCTTCATTTGAAAACACTTGTTGGTGATGTACATCATTACGTTGTCTTTGGAGATCGAAATCTCTTCCACATGGGTCATCATCTGAGGAATAATCCTCATAAGCCAGATCAGTTGGATCTAGCAAGAAATTAGTCATTGTATCCTTATCATGGGCATACTGAGCATCTCCCTAGTCACCTTGAGATTCCATCACTGATTGAGCCAGTGCACACTATTGCGAAGAATGTGGCATCTCACACACCTCACACCATGCTAGTTTTTTTATTACATTTGCAGAGTGCTTTTGTAGGGGATTAGGTAGAATTTGATTATTTCTCTGATTTCCCTATATGGGCTTCCCATTATTCTAGTTAGTGTTATAGGGATAATCTTGTAGCGTGGGAGGCCTTTCGTTCCTTTGGAAATGGGGATTGTCATTCTTTGCTTGCTTTTGTAGTAGGGTAAGGACTTGATCTATCTTTTCATTTGCAACCTTGGGTTTTCCAACCTTCTTAGTTTTGTTTCTTGTACCCTTAGAAGCTTTGGGATCTTCCCTTCTTCCCACTTTGCTAGAAGCTCTTCTATTATTTTCAATATTTACTGCGATCTTATATGTTTATCTCAAATTATGTGGATCTTTATCTCTCACTAGATAACATGTTTTAGCATCATAAGCATTACAATATACAACTAGGCACACATTTTCATTAGGCCTTAAATATGTAGGAACTCTTATCATAGATTTTTGAAAGAGTGCATTAAAATCAGTAACTGGTTCATTGTATCCCTTGGTGATATTATTGAAATCATTCAATTTGAACCTAGCGTCAGTCTGATCTTCATATTTCTCCCTAAAGACCCTATAAAAGGCATCTCTAGAATCAATACTAGCATCCGGTAACCCTCTATACCAATCTTAGGCATCCTCAACCAACGTCTGCATGAAATATTTCATTGCTACATCATCATCCCATAATTCGTTATCTTCAACAAAACTTTGGAAAGCTTTCAAATGATCTTCCCCAGTAAAATAATTATTACTAGTAAACTTTGGGAGATGTTTGCAGGCATTTTCAGGGACTGGATTGGGATACCCCTGAATCTTGTGAAAACACAATTGTCTATATCTATCAACATGGGGTGCTCCCCTAGCATGTCCATTTCAATGGGTATCTTGATGCTTAATATCCTTCTTATCACCTCCCTTCGTATCCTTTCCATTACCACCATCTTTTATATTTTTACCATTGCCTCCTTCCTCATCCTCGGAGTAGGAACTACCATTCTTATGACCACCTCCACCTCCACCACCTTGGTTACCACTGCCACCCCCTTTAGGGGTCTAATTTTCAAGACTCTTACTTAGTGACTCATTTTCACTTTGTTCTGAACCAAAGGCCTCAGGGGTAGGTGTAGACATCTTTAGGAAAGCTATCTTTCTTGCCATCTCAGCATTGGTAGCCTCTATTTTTTCCTTCCTCAACTCTTCCTGTAATTGATCATTTATCAGTTGAAGTCTCAGGATTTTAGGATTTGGAGGGGCATCTAATGATCCGGGATCCGTTTTAACCCCTTTGTTAGCAATAGTAGTTGTCTCAACATTTCTCTTAGAATTAAAGAAACCGTGGGAAATTTTCTTAGACTGATCAATAGGGGCCTTCCCATGATTCACAAAGCTTGACTTCTTGGATCCAGAAAATGGGTCAGAGGCCTTAGTAGCGGGGATAGAAGAGGTATATGTAGTTGTAGCAGAGGTCCCCATAGAAATTGTTTCTTTAGGAACCTCATAGACCCTTTCAATAGCTACCTTAGCTACCTTTTCTTCAAAGGTCCTTTGCTTAGCAACATCTTCTCTCCTTTTTTCCACCTTTTTCCTCTGATCATTTCTCTCGAGCTTCTTGGCTTGAAATATTTCTAGATCCTCCTTTCTTTTATAATCACTATTATCCTTATCCACCTACAACCTCTTCTCTTCTTTAATTAAGGCTTGCATATCCTTATCTATATCAATCTAATTTTTGAGGATATCTCCTGCCTCACTTGGGACAAGAGTATAATAAGGTTGATCTCCCCAATATTCCTCTTGAAAAAAAGGCGTCTCCTCTTCCAAAGAATCTCCTCATGGTTTGAAATTTTTTCCAATGAAAATAAACATAGAACCAAGTGTCATGGCCTCTGGGAACTATTTATCTTGCTCCCAGAAACACCATCTTTCTTCCTCTCTACACAAATCCTGTTCACCCCCACGAGTCTTTTCAATAGGAAAAATACCATGATCCACATCGGATACAACAACTTCAGAAGAGTCGCCACTAATAAAAGCACTGTTTACCTCAACATTTAAAGTGGGAGATGAAACCGACTTACCTGGTCTATCATTTACTTTCATCCATCTTTTGTCCTTTCTAGGGTTGAGTTCTAGTATTGGCTCTGGATTCTTCTTTGAATATATTCTAGTCTTCTTCATGGCTTTTGGTGCATGAGCATCTTCCTTTGCACATTTCTTTTTCTAAGTTATATGAATATTTGTGTTCAAGATATTAGAGTTGCCACCCAAGATGTTGGGAATTATGAAGTGATTGCACTTCAATTTTGCACTCGTGACATTTGATAAATCCTAAACATTACCTGACACACTGAAAAATAATGAATGAAGACTAGACTCACATACTAGACATGAAAAATATACTCATAATTTAAAACAATTCTTCTCCAATAGAAAATAATATTGTGACAAGTGACTCTGACTATACCAGATCTCCACTAGGGACTTTGAATTTAATAGGTCCCTAGTAGAGTCGCCATTTTTTTGGTGTTTTAATTTTCTAGCTAAGCTTTGAATCTCTCTAAGAGGTACCCAACCTCTATGTTTAAGAATTCTCAAAGTTAGTGGCCAACTCAATGAGAAGAAGAAATAGTGCTAATTCTCCTACACTTCAGGCTCTATAAGACCCAAGGGTGATCCCTATAATGTGCTTATCATATACAATTTAAACAACCTTAGATGCACATTGCAGAGTAACAAATAGATTCCCCATTGACACTAAGAGAATGAAATCCTTCAAGAAATTGGAAATTCCTTCAAAGACTCAAGCCCTATTAGCAGAGAATCATAAATACAACCAAGATAGGTCGATAAGAAATACTTGAATTAATGTTCTAAAATCAAAGCCAAAGACATGAGAAACATAACCATGATTTAGATACCAGTGCCATATCCTAAAGCACAAATTCAAAATAAGAAATAACTAAACTACAAGGAAAATTTCATCTTAAACAACTATAATCTATATGAATTTCCTTACAATCCATACATATACACCGAGAATCTATTACTACTTATAAATCCATTTGCTAACCTGCATGAACTCACACAATAATTGAAGCATTTAACTAATCCTTTGAACCAGAGCCATCATTAAAGTATAACTCATAGTAAAGAACAATCAAAATCAATGAAACCAGTCTTTGACCATTATTTCATTAATAATTCATGCAAGATATCACAATTGGAGAGAAAATAGATTCATGAGGTTTTCATATTCAATACAAACATTCCTAAGAACCCCATGATTGACCAAGTTCCTCTATCTAACTCTAGAATTTAAGAAAAGGACTCAAAATTCATACTCTTTGTATTACAAAATTCTACTCTCTCAAATCTCACCTTGAAAAAAAGACCCTGTACCTCGGCCCAGAATTCCCTTTTATAGAATAAGGGAGCAAAACAAGCTTTAGGCCAAAACATAGACATGTCCACCTTCTATTGGACCACAATTCCCTCATACAGGTATATTTGCATTTTGCAAGTGGAGGGAAAAGACATGACAAAAGTAATCATCAATTGTTGTGGAGAAGAAAACCCTCCTTCCAAAAGGAACTTCATTCACATCAAAGGCATCTATAACCGTTACGACACTTTATTCCACCTCATCAACCATCCTCATTAGTAACTTGCACCCAAAGCTAGGAGAAGTATGTGTATTTTTAAATGTAACTTCTAAGGCCAGACCTGTACTATACTTGACCAAGTCATATTTCTCGACACTCATGCTCATATTTCAAACTCATCAATGAATGCCTTTTTCTACAATTCAAATTCCTCCTCAGATGGCCACTTGAAAGAAATAACCTAATTAATTTTCATCTCTATTTCTGCCATTTATATGCTATAACAATATTTTATTTCCCAACACACGTTGGCCTTTAAATTATAAGTGAATATTAAATTCACTTTACCCCTATCCTTTGTTTATTGACTGGCCCGCCGTGCCCTCGTCCTTGTCATCAATGTTACCCACATCATTATAACTGTGTCCCACTACATAATTTCATCTTCTCATCATTGCATTGGGGGAACAAGCCCTCAGATGCTGCCGATGATGTTCACTTATGCCGATAAGGCTTCCATACTCCACCTGAGGTTCATACTCACCTAGCAATCCACATGTCAACACTTCCACCAAGGCATAGGTAAACTGCTTATGTAATTCTGGAGAATCAAGAAGGGAAACTACAATATTCACACCAAGCTCTTAGAAAGACGCGCAATCAAAGCCCTGTTTGATCTCCACCATTCACTTTTGTGAGTATTGCTTGTAGTTTTCTTGTCATCACCACATGGCATCTTATCGAGGATTCCTTTTGGGATGCTGCTTTTATTTTTGGTTGGGCTCTGCTTGCTTTCCATGTGGCCCATGCTCAACATCAGTGTCCATGCATCACTATTGCACACACCGCTCAACAATTTTATGGAAACCCTACGAGGCTAGCCCAAAATGGTCTGGATTTGACTATTTTATCTTCATCTGACAGTTATAAATCTTGCACATGTGATAATTTTTAATCAAAAAAGGGGGACTGACTAGGTGAACGAGAACATGGCCCTCGAGGCAGAAGCTTTAAATATTTGTCTAGAATTATAACATTTATCAACCTGATACATAGATAAAATTTATATAGAGTCCTAGCGAATAAAAACCAATAATAGAGGTAAAACAGGGTCGGTACAATACAAACAACTAACAAGGGTCAGACCACAACTTATGCAACCAATAACCCATAATAGCATATCAATGCACAAATAGAACAACCAAAGCCACAAGAAGACCAAAATCCAAAATTTATGGCTAAAACCCAAAACCCCAAGACCTACCCAAGGGAGCCAAGCACAAAAGACACAGGAATACACATATATGAAAAAATCATAAAGGCTCCATTAGAAGCTTTGGTAAATTGGAATCTGAAGGCGAATCTCTACTTCAAACATCATTTCCTCAAGCATATGAAAATAGGTTCTTTAAATTTTATTTATTTATTTATTTACGTGCAAATTGGAAATATTGCATGTACAAGAAGAATATGTTATTTGTTAGAACCTTTAATATATTTTGTAAATTTGGAAAATTGTCGTGAAAGCTTAGAGCTTCTATAGAATTTTTTTTAAGATTTGACTTGGTTGGAATTGGAAAATTTCTGAGAAAGTTTTAAAACCTTTGTAGGAAATTGTTTTTAAACAATAGAAATCTTTATAGGAATGGATTTAAAATCTTCTTGTCAAAATTTAGGAAAATTCTTGTTTGTATGGGAAAGCATCTTCCTATAAGATTATTGATTTGTTTTGTCTTCATCTGGCTAATAAATTGAAAACCTCTAGTAAATTTTTAAATCTTTTCCTGTAGAAAAGTTTTGTGAATACCCTCCTATAGGAAAAATTGTGAAAATTGCCCATTTGGAACAATTGTTCATTATATATATATATATATATATATATATATATATATATATATATATATATATATATATATACATAGATAAATATATATTCTTGTATTTTTGGAAAAAATTCTGAAGGAACTTGATCTAGAAAAGTCTAGATTATAAAATTTATTTATTTTTATAAGAAGATCCCTGAAGAATTTATGTACGTGATTTTAAATTGAATCGCATTTTTTGAAAAAAAATATATGAAACATAGTTTATGGAGGGGAGCATTAGGGATTACCCCCACCGATACTGTCCCAAAGGGAGACAGATAGTGGAGCCTCCACAGTCCACACCCTTTTCAATGGGAGTCGACACTATACAGGCCGACGATGCCTTGAGTATTAGCGACATCATGCAATATGTTTATTCTTTTGGTTAGACCTTTTATTACTTAGTTTTTTATTATATATAAATAATATTATATGCATAAATATATATATACATAAATGTGTGTATATTTTATTATATATTCTTATATATGTATTTATGTATATATATACATTTAGATATATTTAGTATTTTTTTTGAAATTCAAATTAATTTTAATATTTAAATAATATATATACATATTGGTATATTTATAATTATATATAGATGTATATATAATTATGGATAAATGTATATATAATTACATATATATTAAAATATATATATATATATATATATATATATATATAAATGAATATTCTTAATAGGTGCATGCAAGAACAAAGTAGATAATTTTATAATGATATGATATGAAAGAGGAAATTGATTTTTATTTAGATGTAATTGGGAAATTGAAATAAACAAATACATTTAATTTCCTTATTATCTGTAAGTAAAATTGTAATAAGCTAGTTATTTGGACAATGTGTTATTGTGTTTTATTGAAATGGAAATTGGATTTAGGAAATCCTAGTGGTAGTTTTATTTCTTGTCTGAATTGATCAATAAATTATGACTTCTTTTTTCCATGTAAGTTGGTGAAATTGGTTAGTTCTGTATGTAAATCTTCCAGATGATGTTATTTTATGAGTGGGTTGTTGTGATTTATGGTTCAGCCCTTTGTGTTTCCCTTGGGTAGTGCACTTGGTTGTAATTTAGTTAAGCAGTCGGTTATTACAAATGAGATGTCTTGCCTCTCATATTTTGGGTTGCGATTTATTATTTGGTTTTGTGCACTATGCTTAGCCTTGGGTATTGGTTTAGATCCTTGTGTTGTCAGTAGGGGAGTGGCTCTCAATGGGGATTGGGGCCTAGGAAGATCTACCAGGGTAACCCATGCTACTTTTTGATGACACTTCTATGATATCAGTTTGTATAGTTTAGTTGGTCTACTTGATTATTTTACTTTGGAAGTAATGTAATTGTTATCTCCTAGAAACGAACCCTATACAAAGTTATGAAACTAATCTTTTTGGAGAAATATGGGATCATTTCAAGGCTGTCGGTCACCTAAAGCTGAAATGAATCTTCAGATAGGTTAGCTTCCCAACTTGTTATCACTACTCTACTAATTCCTTTTGAGGGAAAAGGGAGAAAGACTTTTGAAAAATAAAATACTAATGTAGGTAAAAATAAAGTGATACACCAAAGCTAATAGTCAGAATATGATCATAGAAATACTGACACAAATGATCAAAACTGGGATCTACCTAAGTATGCACAATTAATTGTTGTATGTTAATTCATAAATTTTTTACTAACAAGTCTGTATACATAAATTTGCAAAAAAGGAATTTAACTCCATGATTTAACAAACAACATGTATTAAGTAAACACAATTAGTAACCTGAATGAAAAAACTAGTTGTAGAAAGGTATGAACATGTGAGAAAAAGTTGTGAGGAAAGTAATTTCATTGCTAACTTGATCAATCACCCACATACTTTAATCTGCAAGAATGAAAAGACAAGAGATAAATCATGATAAATAATGAACGTCTCCACTATGAGTTATATTCAAAAAAATGAGTTACAAAAGTATGTGAAATTGACACAAAGGACTGTAAAAGTCACTCCAAGCTAAAAATCTGCATAATCAAAATTGAGTTACAAAATGATTCAAAAACTGACTAAGTATCCAAACATCTCCCTCCAAAAGCCACCAAAAAAGGAACTAGACAAATTGTTTGGGTTCGATGGACTCCAAATGCCTAAAATATAGCACTTGAATCTCCACCAAAAGAGCCCATAATATGTGAAAAAGTAAAACCTGTCTTTTTCCATCAAGGTGACTCATAAAACTAACCTCAAAAGGCTCTCAAGAGCAATAAAAACCTTTTAGATGCTCTTAAAAGCTCATAAATGAGTCAAAAAATAGCTCCTAAATACTCTCCATGTTTTTGACAACAAACTCCAACCACCCCTAGATACCTTCCTAATGTTTGCAAACTGAAAACAACCTCCCAATATTCTTGAAGAGCATAAATTCTCAACTGACCCCTCCTTGACTAAGTAACTATATTTGCATTAAAGGGTTAACAATATGAGTTACAGGTTTATAAAAACACCTCACAACTCATTTGTTACACAATACTACTCATGAAAAAATAAAGCTCCACCTCATTTGAGTCGACCATAAGGAAAAATAAAAAGTCAAAACCACTCCAACATGGCATCCACATGTCCAAAGATTCCTCCAAATAGCCACACACCTCACCTTTGGCAAGAAGGCAAAAAATATTTATTTTTTAATTTTGGATATGTTTACCATTACCAAGGTCATGGCCATACAATACTTGACACCATATTTAAATAAATAATAGTGATACAAATAACTTAAATTACGAAAATGATATCATAGGGTTCTTTAACCCTAACTTAAAAGCATCGAATGATTGTTAATCCTTATTCATTTCAATTTTTTTGGATGAAGCACCCGCCGACAGTGATGAGGGTTTGGTTCTGATACAAAGCTCGGTCATGGAGAAATTCACATTTTCTAAATATTTCCACTTCAATTCTTGCTACCATTTCTAGAAATATTGGTAGGTTGCTGAGACTTTCAAAGCATAAGGAAAATACTTTATTTTCTTCGAGTCAAAACCTAAAAGGCTATGGCCTCGAGGATTCTTTCACTCATTTCTTCATTTTTTTTTTTTCTTTTTCCTATTTGGCTGCCATGGAGATCTTAAACATTCGAGCCTTTGGAACAAACAATTATGAAAAATAATGAAAGAAAGACTAGAAAATGGTAAGATACCGCTTCATGGTTTTTTCAGAAATATTTCTTTCTTGTAGCTTAGCTTGCTATTGTTCTTCTGTATATAACTATGCCTTCTTGAAATTTTATACAAAAATGATAGTCCAATCGTGGATTCCACTCCCTCTTACATTATTTTGAAGATTTCATTACCTTTTTGCTTCATTGGAAAAAACAAAACCCTTCCTGGGTTGAGGCTTCACAATTTTTTTTTGTAGCTTCAGTTTTCCAATGATTTATTTTCTTTGTGTATCATTTCTTCAAGGACTCTGGCTCTTTATAGGCTGAGGTTTCATGATGTGGTCATACTCATGGCAGGGCTCTGTTGTTTGTTGTTTTTGCAGAAATAAACTTTCGAGTATGCTGCTAATATTCACTTTTGACTCCATTGTTGAAACCCACCATTTGGGTAAAGATTACTTATCTAGCAACATCTTTTGCATTCACTATCACTTCAATTTTTGCGAGCATTAACTTTGTCTTCATCAATTTAGTTGCTACAAGTTTACTCTCTTTATTGACTATGCATTTTATCCTATACTGAGGTTGATGGCCTCCCTTCTTGGCTGCCTTCTATGTCATACCTTGTAGAGCATTATCACTCCTAACTGTGAAAGCTTAAATATCTTTATACAAGACTGCCTCATGCCATGTCATACTCTTTATCATTGTATGAAATGACTTTCCCAATAACTTGATGAGACCACCTAGAACAAAATAGAAAAAGGCATCTCCTTGATTGAGTTTTTCCTCAAATTTCTAAAAAATGGTTGTTACTAAGTTACTCATTGCTATAATAGTCCTTTATGACTATTATTTTTATTTTTGTAACAGTCTTCCCATGAGTATTCTTAGTCTTTGATAACATCTTTGGTAGCTTCCACTTTACCTACATTATATTTTGCATAAGTTTACAGCCCTTTAGATCACCATAATGAAGACTTTCTTTGTTTCTTATTTGAAGATCATAATAAAAATGCATTTGTTGTTCATGACTGTCCCCTCATGATGAAACTTATATACACCTAAAAATGGTCTAGAGCATCCAATTAATTAAATATGAATTATTTGATTAATTATCCTAATTTCCTCTACTATTGAATAAATAGAAATATTTATTTATATAGTTCACATTTAAATTCATCTTAATTAAATAAACAAAATTAAATACTTTGTTTTATTTAATTATCAAATCCCTATTTTATTCTATCATATCGATCTTAAATGAAGTAAATGAAGATACTTTATTGATTAATTGCCATATTCTTCTGTTTAATTTAATAAACAACTATCCTATAGTTCGTTTTATTAAATTATTTATCCCTCTTTTGCTAATTTAAATAAATCAAAATATTTCAATTAAAGCATAAAGAATATTCCATCTATATTCTCTCAAAAATGAATTAGATATCCGATGTCTAAACTATGTCTAAAATATGTCACAATTAATGCTTTGAAACTTCACAGGAAGTTTTGGAGACAAATTGGAGACAAATGCCAAAATCTTCTCTCAATCCTCCTCCATCAATCTTTCCTCTTCTCTTGCCCGGTGTTTTCATGGGTAGAGACAATCTCCATTTTTCTCTCAATCTCCTCCATCTTTCACCATTCAATCCTTCAAATTGAATCCAAGCCTCTCAATGTCTTCCCTATGCATTTCTATAGCCAGGAATTCTATAAATACAACCTCATTCAACCAAGAAAGGATCCAGATAATCTAACTTTTGCACTCTTACTCTGTAGGAATTCAAGCATCAATCAAGCATTCAAGCATCCAAAATCTAGCAATCAAGCTTCAATGTCATGGCTGCCTCCTATAGCTGCAATTATCTGTTTCATGTCATTTCATGCTAGTTTAATTCATTTATCATCTAGTATTATGATATTTAGTTCCATAGAATTTCTTTAGTATCCATCTCGTTCTTTCAATTGTCATTTTAACAATCAAAGTGCACTCACGATTTGAGAGTCATTTTGATTTAATAAATCTTGGGAGATAGAGAACAATTTGAATTGATTCAATTTGATTTGTCTTTGATATAATGTCGTATTAAGAAGTGTTTTGTGCTTTACACCTAATCACAAGCTTACAATTTGGCAGCCACCATGGGGCATTAACCCCAATTTTACAAATTTTCTAGAAAGTATCACGCAGGTTCACGACGTGTTTTCTTTTAGCACTTTCTTGAAATACTATAGCACTTCTAAGGCAAACTACAGTGCTTCCATGCTCTATTTCGGTGCTTTCATGTTACTACAGCGCTTCCATCGAAATTTTCAGCGCTTTCAACTTTAGCGCTTCCATCAACTATTTCAGCGCATCGGTGATTTAGCGTTTCCATGGTAAACTTTGGTGCTTCGGTCTCCTGTTTTGGCGCTTTCGAGTTTTAGCGCATCAGGTAACTATTTTAGCGCTTCGGTGCAATATTCTAGTGCTTTTGTAAAATCATTCTGGATCCGATGCGGCCGCAACTAGTTTTTAATTTTTTCACAATTGGGTTAAAATCTATCAATCCTAGGATAGTCACTTCTGGTTTTCTAAAATTTATCAATCCTAGGATAGTCACTTCTGGTTTTCTAAAATATATCAATCCTAGGGTAGCCACTTTTTGTTTTCTGAAAATCAAATTTATCAATCCTAGGATAGTCACCACATTTTTTTCAGTACAAGTTAAAAAGAACAACATGATTTCTATGAAGCAACACCTTCACATAGATTAGAAAATTTATTTTTGGGCTTAAAACAAAACAAACTTATATGCTATGCTTGTGGTGATTAGGCTTATGCTCTCCCCTTAACTGGGTGACCAAAGTGCTAGATTCACTTTTATTCTATGTCATTTGTGCTTTGTTAAATCCTTTAGAAGGCCTGTCGCAGTGGGAAAAAGTACTCACCCTACGGGAACAACCTAAGTGGGAACACCTAAAGCCAAGGATTCCAACCCACTATAATAAAAATGCAAGTTGTTGATGAAAGTCCAACTTGATGGTAGTGAGCAAGATAACCATCCCCAAAATCTTAGTTCTAAAGATTGGGAGGTCTCTTGACAGAGTTTATCTATTTGTCGCACTGCACAGAATCCCTATCTACAAACCATAGAGTAGTTTCTCACCAAGTCAGTATCCATACATCGTCATACTCGTAGTGCAAGGGGAGGGAATAATATGCCCCCAAGATACTCACCATATAATTGCCACAGACCATTTGCTCAGAGGACAAGAAATCCAACTCTGAGTATAAGCTTGGAAATGACAACAACATGGGCGCCCTCTAGGGGGTGACAAGGCTATGTGCGTCAACGTAATTCAAGATGTGGGCTATGAGTATAATAATGACCTACTTGTCCTTAAG
Organism: Sequoiadendron giganteum; assembly: GCA_007115665.2. Lineage (NCBI taxonomy): Eukaryota > Viridiplantae > Streptophyta > Pinopsida > Cupressales > Cupressaceae > Sequoiadendron > Sequoiadendron giganteum. The sequence continues at coordinate 122,992,506 of CM021102.1, forward strand.
TGTGAGTTTGTTTGATTTGTGTACAATTTTCAAAACAATCCATCAAAATCAATATGAATCATTCGTGATTTTTGAACATACACGATCTATTCAGTTAAAACAACTATTCACAAATTGCTTGCTGTGCTTTCACAAATTAATTAAAATCAGATTTAGGATCATCCTGAAAACAACCAAGTCAAGTTAGATCGAAAAACCCCATGCTTCGAAAGTGGAAGTCCACCACATTTCTCAAAAGGAAAATCAAAATCACAAAACCCAATGACCCTCTCAGTTATCAAAATAAATTGAAAAGATAGTGTTTTCTATACCAAAATCAAAAACTTCTTGTACAACATAGAATGTTCATCCATAGATATCATGATTTTGCTAGGGGTCACACCTTAGATTATGCGGTAGAACCACTCTATTCATGAGCCTTCTTCCAAAGAAGAGCTGTCACTCAGTATCACAACCGTAGTCAGTGCATGCATCCTTCTTATCTTCCACAATCCCTGATATAGTATGCCACAAGACTAGATCAGATTTTACAGTAGAGAGTCTTAAAATCCTGTTTTTAGCATTCTGGAAAACTATTTTAGCGCTTCTGTGAAATAGCGCTTTCGGGCACAGTTTCAGTGCTTACAGTCTATATTTTAGCACTTCTGTCAAAAAAATGCTTCAATCATTTTCTACAGCGCTTTCATGCACTGTTTCAGTGCTTCCGTGCACTGTTTCAGCGCTTCCATCAATTTCTGTAGTGCTTACATACACTATTTTAGCGCTTCTGTCAAGATAGTGCTTCTGTCACCTATTCTAGTGCTTCAGAACTCTGTTCTAGCACTTTTGTCCTTTGTTTTAGCGCTTTCAAAATAGAGAGTTCAAAATTTTTACCAGTCAGTCAGTCAGTCATTTTATCCACAGTCTTCATTAGAACCAAGTTTCTTTTTATCAAAATAACTGTCTAGAGACCGAAAATTGATAGGTTTATACAAAATTCCAATCTTATCAACTAAAACAAGATCTTGCAAATCACAAGTGTCAAAATAAAATACACAATCGATTACTACACTGAAGTTTCATCGTCAGGATACTATCATCCTTCATCACGAAACCAAGTATAGTAATCAAATTTTTAACATAGTACAATCAATAAGATCAATCATCTTATTCGACTTTGTTAAAAGTTCAATTGACATTTTCCTAGCATATAAGATCAACATTTCGGAAGAAAGGGTAAAAGTTTGTATGCCAATCTTCACTAGGTCCCAAAAATAGAGACTCTTAGAGCAAGAAATTTTAAAATCCCAAGCAATGGCAGAGAAAAATCCTTGGAACACTCTAAACCGAAATGATAAGAATGAAATAACTCCAGAGGATATTCAAGCAGCTCAACAAGATCCCAAGTTCCATATATTTATGGAAAAGATTTTAGAACAAGATATGGAGAAGTATCTTTTGATGTTGGCTGAATTAGGTGCAAAACTTCCCAAGGACTTTGACGTGAATCGTCTGAAGGAAACACCTGGAACAAGTGAGACTTAAATTCTACAACCTACACAAACAATAGATCTAGTTGTCGCTTTAACATCTCAAATGCAACTATTACAACAGTAGATATAGGATATAACGAAAGGGAGTACCAAGAGATATGTTATACAGGACATTTGTCTTTATCCTTTCAACGCAACCGTCGGTTTGATACCTTTTCCTAAACAAACTATGAGATCCCAAAGTATGACAAGTACAATGGAAGAACGGATCTGATAGATCATATCAGGGAATTCAAAACAATGAGTCTCGAATTTTCCCAAGAGGAAACTTACTTAATGAGATTATTCCCAACGAGTTTGGGAGGATCATGTATGGAGTGAGTTTCAAAACTACAACCAGGTATCAGAAATTTTGAGGAATTACTCAATAGGTTCAATTCCCAGTACTCATTCAACATCCAACATGATGTTACAATCAAGGATCTTTACAACTTAAAACAAAAGAAAGGAGAAACATTCTTATCTTTTCTACAAAGATGGCGACGACTGTTCACTCGATATCCTCGATCCATTCCTGAGGAAGAAAAGATGGAGTTGTTCATTGAAAACTTAACGGAGGAAATGAGTTATAGATTGGAATTACAATGTCCTCCCACATTCAAAAAAGTCATAAAAAATGGTCTTAAAATTGAGGAAGCATTAGTCAAAATAGGAGTTATCAAACATTTCAACGATAAAACAAACGACACAAATAACTCCTCCAATCAATACTCAAGCAGTGATAAGCCCAAATTTTGGCAAAAGAATCAAAGCACGACTGTAAATGAAACAACAAGTGATTCCCAAAATCTCAAACCAATCTTTAACTTTACAACATCTACATCAAAGAATCAAAACAATGATCAAATTGTCAAGTCAAATGTCATACAAAACAACGAGATTATGAAGACACAATCATATCATAAACCATCAAAATGATGAAGGTTCACACCTTTAGGCCAAACAATAGAATCAGCAATGAAAGAGCTATTTGCTAGTGGTCTTATCACTGCACGGGAGGCCCGATTCTGGGATCCAAAGGTCAAACCACCATGGTGGAATGACGCTGATTATTGCAACTTCCATAATAACAAGGGTCACAAAACCAATGATTGTATGGAGTTGAAACACACGATACAAGATTTGATTGACAACAATAAAGCATATGTAGAAACGTCCCAAAACAATAATGATCACTCGGCCTTCAAATACCCTTTGCCAAACTATGACAAAGAAGCATCATCATCCTCAAACTACAAAGATAAGAACATCAATCATGTCTATGAAAAAACAATCCTTTGTTTATCTGAAGTAGAGAGTGAACATACAGTTGGTCACAACATTGACAAACCTAAAATCAACAACACTACTCCATTGGACTTGCTCCCGAACATATCAAACTCTAATAATCAAATCAATGTCTTAAAAATTAGAGACCATCAAGAACATCAACCAATAAATGTAATGACTAGGGGGCAAGCCAAGGTCATGTTAAAGGGAATTGGATCTACACATGTTGTTCCACCTCCATCTCACTATAACAGTGTTGATCAACTGCAAAACATTCCTGCTCAGATATCGATACTAGAGCTCCTTAAAATATCACCATCACATAAGGAGGTTCTCAAACAATCTTTAGTTGCCACTATAGTACCAACGAATCTGGATGTTTGTTAGTGTCAAGCTATGGTGGGACATTTGACTACCCCACATTGTCTATCATTGTCTGAATAGGATGATATCTCGCTAAACCATTCCCATTATACTGCACTCCATATTGAATTCTTAATCCACAACCACTGTGTCAAGAGAGTCTTAATAGATGGGGGAGTTGGTCTGAACATTTGCACTCTCAAGTTAATCCATGCACTAGGATATTCAGATGATGCTATTGATTCTCGAAGAAAAATGACTATCAAAGCATATGATGAGAAACAAGGATCGTCTAAAGGCTTGATTGTGCTTGCCATTCAAGTAGGGCCAATGATGAAACATATAGCATGTCAAGTGTTGGAGAAGGAATTAACATACAACATTCTCATATGGGCGACCATGGATCCATGAAATGCAGGCTGTACCTTCAACATATCATCAATGTTTGAAGTTCCCAATAAATGGATGAGAGGTGACTATATCTATTGATTACAATCATCCTCAACATTGTGAAACCCTTAGGATCTCTCAAGATAGCTTCATACCACACAACAAGGAAGCATCATCATCCAAAGAAGAACAATGTCCAAGTATCACTACTAAGTGGGTAGAAAAGAAGGGTAAAGAAAAAGAGACAAGTCCTGTTGAAACTCAATCTATGGATAATCCAGATCAACAAACTTTTTTATCACATAAATTCCAAGAGCAATTCCAACTGAAGGACAAAGGAATGGGAACATATTCTATGGAGCAATCGATTAACCTATCATAGTTAATGCCATCTCCTAGGACATATGGTCAACCATCTATGATCAAATCTCAAACATCATTACCAGTCACGGCTCTTGATGAAAGGTTTTTCAAGAAGGGTACAATTGAGGATGAAACAAGCAACAAAGCAATCTTGGATTGGATATACAAAGATGAGGAACCCTCTACGTCAGATATTAGTATCAAAAATGTCACCATCAACACCGATAAATATGGAAAAGGAAAATCTATTTTAGAAAAAAATGGGGTATGAAGGACAAGGACCTGTTGGATTAAGAAAGGATGGAATCACAAAACCTATTACACCTCTCAATATCCACACAAAAGAGAAGCTAGGATTAGGATACTCTAAAGAAGAAATATAGGAACTAACAAAGATGGTTGTAGAAAATATTCTTCAATTTAGAGATGGCTCTGAAACAGAGTCAAATGAATATGAATGGGCGTTGTATTCCGATCTATCTTTCATTGACATTCAAGTCGATGTAATTCAACAATATGCACCTATGCATGAGGAGGGCCAAGGTTTTGGGTCTAGCCCACTCATGGAAGGGTCACTAAATATCGATGATTCAAGTGGGGATGAGCAGACTTTGAGTGGACTAGACGATCTTGAAGAAAGTACCATCACGGATCTCGATATCCCAATAAACGACTATAATGAAATGGCTATCCAAACCCTTACATCCATCACCTTGAATGAATTTGATAACCTCATGCCATTAATCCATCCTGAACTCATTGACTGGGAACCTATCGAGCCTTTGATTATACCAATATTTACAAACAATGATGCCATCGTAAACTTCCTATGTCATACTGAACCTAGTAAAAATTCTATTTGTAATACTCATAACATCACGACTCGGTAGGAGGGTGTCAAATCTTCCAGCTGCAAAAATAACAACAGGGAAAATGGATCTAATGGTGAAAACCATTCTATGGCAACATTAGATCTGGAAAAAGTAAAAATAAAGAACGCATCTAACTATGAAAACCTTTCAAAGGCACTGAAGGATAAAAGATTTGACACTCTTCCAAAACATTATCATGAGTGATCATCAGTCCTAGTGGAACCAACACAACCTATGAATATTGGCACTGAAGATAAGGAAAAAATCCTACATCTGGCGGAATCCATGATAGAACAAGAAAGACCGGAATTCATCAAATTCTTTAAAGAAAGAAGCATCAACTTCGCTTGGTCATATTCCAATATGCCAGGCTTAGACTCAAATCTGCTCATGCATCACTTGTCTTTGCTCACAGGAATCAAGCCTGTCAAGCAGAAATTGAGAAAAATACATCCCCACATTGCATTGATGGTAAAGACAGAGCTAAAGAAATTGTTGGATGCTGGATTCATATGGTCTATAGACTATTCCGAATGGATATCAAACCTGGTACCTATTTCAGAGTTGGATAATAGCATCAGAATATGTATAGATTTCATGGACCTAAATAAAGCATGCCCGAAGGATGATTTTCCACTACCAAACATAGACATCATCATGGACTTGATGGCAAGGCATGCCATTTTGTCCATCATGGATGGTTTCTCTAGGTACTATCAAATAAAAATAGCCCCAGAAGATCAGGAAAAGACAACTTTTACATGTCTATGGGGAACTTTCTACTGGAACATCATGCCATTTGGTCTAAAGAATGTAGGAGCCACTTATCAAAGGGAAATGATGACAATCTTCCATGATATGATGCACAACTTCATGGAAGATTATGTGGATGACATTTTGGAAAAATATAGTACAAGGGAAGGACATCTACATATCCTAGAAAAATTCTTCACACGGATGGAGAAATTCAATGTCAGATTAAACCCCAAGAAGTGTGTCTTTGGGGTCACATCAGCAAAACTATTAGGGTACATTGCCTCAGAAAAAGGCATTGAAGTGGATCCGAAAAAATTCAAAGCAATTATGGAGATGCCACCTCCTAAGAATATAAGTCAACTCAGATCACTACAGGGAAGGCTCCAATCGATCAAAAGATTCATCTCCCAATTGGCAGATAAAATTCATCCTTTTAACCATCTATTGCATAAGAATATAGTTTTCAAGTGGGATGAGGGGTGTGAAACAAGATTCAATCAAATCAAGCAATATCTAATGTCACCACCCATTCTCATGCCACCAACAGAAGGAAGGCCTCTCATATTGTATATTGCTATGACATATATCTCATTAGGGGCACTTTTAGCACAAGAGGATTATGAAGGAAAAGAACATGCTATCTACTATATCAGCCATACTTTGAATGGATATGAAATCAATTACACTTTCATAGAGAAATATTTCTTGATGGAGGTATTCTCTACTCAACAGTTGAGACACTACATGCTAACTCATACAATCAAACTGATTGCAAAAATTGATCCTTTAAAATATTTACTCAGTAAAGCTTCCTTGACAGGTAGACTAACAAAGTGGGTCATGCTATTAAGTGAATTTGGTGTTCAATATGTAGAGAGAAAGGCAATCAAAGGATAGGAAATCACTGAACAATTAGCAGAGGCTCCTTTACTAGATGATCGACCAATGACAATGGAGTTTCCAGATGTAGACATTCTGACAGTAATGCCCCAACAATGGGTATTATATTTTGATGGGTCATATACACAACGCAGATCAGGATTAGGAATCTTTTTCATCTCTCCACAAGGATACACCATTCCAAAATCATATAGATTAATGTTCCAGTGTACAAATAATGTGGTAGAATATGAAGCATTAATCATTGGGGTCAAAATAGCAATTCAGTGGAAGATCACAGACTTACAGGTATATGGGGATTCTCAACTAGTTATTTATCAAGTAAATGATGAGTATCAAACAAAAGATGAACATTTGATGCCCTACAAGCAACAAATAGATAATCTAAAATAGTCCTTTTTCAGTATCAAGTTTGACCAAATTCCAAGACCTGAGAACAAAGCTGTGAACACTTTACTACAATTGTCTGAGAAGCATGTTTGTTATGAGTTTATGGTAGAACAAGTGTCATGTCCTTCCCATTATAATCCAGAATCCACTACCATCTACCATATCAAAACCATAAAAACCTTCATCTATGAAATGATCTATGCTTACCTGAAAAATGATGTCCTTCCTCCTGATCTATCCAGGAACCAAAAATGAAATTTCATATGCCAATTTGCACGACATACTTTATCGTCGAGGTCTTGATGGTACTTTACTCTGATGTCTAGAACACAATGAGTCTGAAATGGCCCTACAAGGAGTTCACGAGGGTATTTGTGGCACTCACTCAAGTGGGATAACTCTAGCTAAGAAACTCCTCCATTTGGGATATTATTGGCCATGCATGGAGAAAGAATCCTATCAGTTTGTTCAGAAATGCCACAAGTTTCAGATTCACAGCAATTTGATTCATGCACCAGCACAAGAACTGCATCCCTTCACATCGACATGACCTTTTTGTCAATGGGGCCTAGATCTGGTAGGAAAAATAAATCCATCTTCATCTAATGGACACAAGTTCATTATAACAGCTACATAATATTTCACAAAATGGATTGAAGCAGTACCTCCTACTACCATCACTGGGAAGCAGATATCCTCTTTCATTCTGAACTACATAGTATGTCGATATGGAATCCCTCAATCCATTATCACTGATAATAGATGACCTTTCAAGAATCAAGATGTCCAAGACCTATGTGATAATTTTCATATCCAACATCGGTTTTCAACACCATACTATCCTCAAGGGAATGGCCAAGTAGAGGCCTCAAACAAAACAATACTCAAAATTCTCAAAAAGATGATTAATGATGTTGGATGTGATTGGCATGTTCAACTCAACCTTGCACTATGGGTCTATAGAACAAGTATCAGAACACCAACAAGAGCTACACCATATGCTTTGGTATATGAGTTAGAAGCTATATTGCCCATTGAAGTTGAAATTCCATCCCTTCGTATATCACTCAAAGGTATCATCTTAGATGAAGATTATAGGGTATCTAGATTGCAGGAACTGGATTTTTTGGATGAGCATCATCAGCAAGCCGTTAATCATCTAATAGCTTATCAATAAAGGATGTCAAGAAGTTACAACCACAGGGTAAAACCAAGGGTCTTTTAGGTTGGTGACTTGGTACTAAAAGAGAACCCTAGGAATTAGCAAGACAGAGAGAAAAAAAGGAAATTTGAGCATAACTAGCTTGGTCCCTTTGTCGTCATATCAGTGTATGGATCAGTAGCATATCAGCTATCATTGTCAGAAGGGGATTTGTTTGATGAACCTATCAACAGTATTCATCTCCAAAAATTCTATGCTTAAATCTCCTAGTGCATGGGTCAAACTTCTAAAAAAATTTTCCTTGATGAAAACCTGGCAAACAGGCATCTTGACAACACAAAAATACAAAAAAAATAGAAAACTACAAAAAGAAGGAAAAAAAGAAAAATGAGAAAAATACAAAAAAAAAAAGCGAAGAGAGTAATCAAAGCATATGGTGAAAACCTAGAAATAGGCATCATATGTGATTCTAAGATCATCTCTCCCATCTATTTTGATACATATCAGGATCATTAGTTTGGCAGTCAGTACCGTTTCATATCATGTCAGTCGTCTTTCCATCTTTGCATCCATATCAAAATCATTTTCAAATAGTCAAGTATCACTCCAAAGCTTGGGGGTAGCATCTGGATATCACTAGGGGCAACAAAACACCAATGTCACCAAAGGGAAAAAACAACAGTATAGCAAAAAAACCGAAAACAAAGATCAAAGCGCAACATCAATCAACGTCAGAAAGGAATCAACCATCTGTATCATTATTAAAAATCCAAAAACATGTCAAAAAGGTAAGTCTGAAAAAGTAACATCCAAAAACATAGGTTTGTGTCAGTTGAACTACGTGGTCTCTGCATGTGTAACGTAGGCAAGGCTAATCTTTGATCAGCCCCTAAGACCCCTAAGATAGGTTACTAGGTTAGGTCTTTGGTCAAAATCTCGAAAATCCAAAAACATCACAAAATCAGGATGGATGATCTAAAATCTGAATAATGAATGAAACACTCTAAGTAAACAATGCATAAATTATACTTTTGATTATCATTTCTTTGGAGTAACTCAATTATGTATTGAACTAGAGGAACAAGGAAGAAGAATGATGTTTTTATTATCTGTTGTCTGTAAGTTAATCATACAAATGTATGAATTGTTAGGGGATGTGCTATGCAAATGTATCACCGATGACATTTTGAATTCACACATTGAAATGATTAACAACTACTTGTTTACACATTGAATGCTCAGGTCATCTCGGTTAAATCATACCTAGATGCTTGTGTTCGCTTGCAATATCAAAGTTCATAAAAGAGGTACTCAGGTTGTCATTGGTCTAACACATACCATTGACGCTTGTATTCACTTTCAACATCCAATAAAGCTCTATGACAAAAAGGCACAAAGTATTGTTAAAATGACAATCGTTTTGCATATAGTTGCATGTTAAAATTAGATTGCATTCATCATATTCATTATCTATAGAATATTTGTTGCATAAAGGATTCCAATCAACGATTATCTAATCTACAAATAAGGCTAAGTATACTTAACATAAATCCAAAAATCATCATCAGAAACATGTAGGAGTCATCATCTCATCATTTAATTTCACCATTTCATCATTCATCCGTTTCATCATACATCAAATCAATTATGAATTAAATTATACTATAAATACATCAGGTTCATTTTTACCATAAAAACATTCATTACATTATCATCTATCCAACATCATATGCATACATCATTTACCATCCATACATTTAATAAATAAAATCACGTCATTATTCTCATTAAATCCATCCATTATCATTCATCATAAGATCATCATTTATCATCATCACATTTAAAAATAGAAAGAATTTATCCATCCATCCATACATTTACATCACATCATACATCCATGTATCATATGATCCACATATACATTTATCATAAAATCATTGAACAAAATAAAAACATTCATCATTGCATCATCACATTTGAAATAAAATCATCACATAAATCGCATAATAAATGCATCCATCACATACAAATCATAAACCATCATCATATCACATCAACTACATCTCATATATATATCATCAAGTGTCAAGTATACAAAGAAGTCTAGAATAAAAATACATCATCCACAATGAGCTACATCATAATATACATCATCACAATAGCATCTACGATCTGCTACTGCCAGAATGGGTGGGCCCAATAGGACCTATACCACCACCACCACCAAAAGGACCAGTACCACCACCACCCCTAGAGGGACTAGGATCTTCGAGATCTTTGCGTGGAGGTTGTGTCACAGCCTCACTCACTGTACGCGTGTGTGTCCGCCCAGATCTCGATGCAGCATAACTGACTCTATGCTCAGGAGGCACTGCATCATGATATATGCCTCTGTAGAACTCTGCCTCTTAGCCAACCCGCAGAACCTCTCTCATGTAATCTCCTACGAAGGTGCCATCAGCCACTCTCTGGAGAGTCTCCGCTGTCTCCTATGCCCTCTCGACAATCTATCAAGCACTTTCTCTCTTGGATGTCAAAGTGGCCACTTGCGTCTGTACAGCAGCCAACTATCCCTGCACCTGCAATAAAGCCTAAGCCTGGGTCTGTACAAGCAAACTCTAAGCCTGTACCAACTGCCCCTGCAATGTCTGAACCTGTGCCTAGAGATCTACAATCTGTCTCTATTGATCCACTGCTGGCACTGTGACTACTCGCCTCTTGCGAGCCTTGCTGGATGATGGTACACTACTAATGGTTGGCCCTACCCCTCTGTCTCCTCCACTGCCACCACCATCATTGTCATCACTACTATTGTCATCACTACCACTCTTCGTGCTACTGCCTACCAGAGTATCACCCTCGCTCTGTGTAGAACCCTCTACCACATCCTCCTCTACTGGTAGCAGTGCTGGCTCATCTGGAATGGTGATGCGAGGATGTGGAACCAAGGCTAGGAATGCGACATACTCCTCAGTGACTAGTGCTTCCGCAATATCCCTCCGCATATCCCAAGGTGATGGTTGCAATGCCTTGTATCTCTCTACTACAACATCATATGATAAACAGGGCCCCCAATCAAGAATATCCATCCGCCATCTAGCATAATGGGCTACCGCCTGTGGCATGAACTGCACGATCCATACTATCTATATACTCTACAGAGCAGAAATCTCTCTAGAACAAGTGGTGTTCGACTGATGAGATACATGGAATCACAAAGAAATCCCAACACTGCATCATCCTCATCCCACTGCTCATAGTTGAGGTATGGATGCTAGGTAACTGTCTCTGTATCATTGAAGACCTGCCTCTAGTGCTCTAACTTGGCCATCTGGACCTTTGTAAACCAACCTCTGTATCTGAACACATAAGGTCTACCTGGTGGTCTATCTGCAACTGGAAATGGTCGAGTAATAGCAAAATTCTCCCTTGCCCACACTTGTAACAGGGTCATCCCTGTTGATAGGCTCCATGCTCCAAGGTACACAACCGAGTGAAGATCATGATAGAGATGTGCCAACATGCACATCCCCCATGCATATCTGGTACCATGTACCATCATACTATCAAGATTCCTACCCTAGCCAATGAGGAATCCCTTTGACCTGCGATTAGGGCAAAGGAAACCTCCAATGAATCCAGCTAGCACTGTTGGTAGTGTTGCATAAGAATCAACAATCCTCCTCCATTAGATGCTTGGATCCACAATGTTCTGATCCTAAAATACTCTGCGAAGAGCATCTCTACCACCAGTCCCATGGGAATCATATACTACGATCTCCCCCATGAATGGAATACGCAAAATCCGCCACACATCCTCTGGTGTGACCATCATCTCGCCAGTGGGTAGGTGAAAGGTGTTGTGGTCACTGTGCTACCTCTCAGCCAAAGTAGTCAACAAACCCCGATTAATCCTAATTTGGGGCATATCAAGTAGGCTGGTCAAACAACATCGGCCTATCACCTGAAGCTCATTTGGTGTCAAATGAGGAACCAAGTCTGTGGTCCATGGAAATCTCTCTCGCATCTGGAGAGTACCCAAATCCTCCTATCATCATAATGAAAAATCTACAATCAGTGAACTATGTCAAGAAATCAAGAGTCATCCTACTATCACATCTATTCCAAAAATTTGGTATGAATTTTCAATCAAAATTCATGGGTGAACATCAACAAACCTCACTTATCATGAGGTTCATCAAACAATATCTAATCTCGCCTATCATGATATTTATCGGATATTGAATCTTCTCGTCGCCTATCATGAGGATCATCATAAATAGGGTTTCTTCTTGCCTATCATGAGAACTAGTCTTATTTAAGTCATCACAATCCAACATCAAGAATCTAGATTGTCAATCATACCAATCCAAAGAATGGACATGATCAGAAGTGATGAAATCAAGGTTATCTAAGTCAAAATCTTAAATTCTGGCATGGAAGCGCTAAAACAGGTTTCCAAAGTGCTAAATCCCAAAAGCGCTACTTTATCGATCATTATTGCTAAATCAGGCACCCAAAGCGCTATTTCAGCACTTCGATGCACTATAACAGGCATCTGAAGCACTAAAACTCCCTAAGTGCTACTTTTCTACATCTAAGCACTGCTTTACCAGAAGTGCTAGAATAGACCATGATAGTGCTAATCAACCAAATAGAAGCGCTAGAACTCTCAAAGTGCTACAATCCGACATCATAGCGCTAAAATTCAAATCCTAAGCACTAAATTAACGAAAGCGCTACATTATCCTATGGAAGCACTAGAGTTTCTAAAGCAAGTGTTGATCTACCTACTGGAAGCGCTACACCAGGGTGTAAGCTCTACAACACGGCTTGAAAGTGCTAAAACAGACTAAAACACGCCTAAACTATGAAATGCATAAAAAACAATAATGCATGAATTATGAGGAGGTTAAGGGCTACATACTGGAGGTCCATACGCGGCCGGTCATCAGTAATGTCGAACGCACTTGAAACGATGAGTGTGGTAGGGGATAGGCATCTTGCTCTAGCTGGCAAAAAGTCTTTATCACAAAGGTTTTTTAAACTCAAATAGTGCAAATGAATTGGAAAATGACCTTTTGGCACTATATATAATTTTTGGTGGGTTTCATTATCTTTTGATTAATTTTATCCAGGAAATTTATTAAAACTCATCCGCGGGCTAGATTTCTTCATCATTTGTCGGGAGATAAACTATTTCATCATCAAATCATCAAAAAATCATATTTTTTTTGAAAAATTCTGAAAAATCATCAGACCATTTATTTATCTCCCGAGGGGGCATATTATCATCCATCATCTGAAAATCAATGTCTGGGGCATGTTTGGGGCATACAGAATTATTTTTTTTATCATCGATCCTAGAAGTAACAACAACTTTTTTTTTTTTTATCATCGATCCTGACAGTAGCAGCAAAATTTTCTTTGAAGCAATGTGTAAACACGTCACTTCAAAGAGGGACAAAATGTATACACCTAAAAATAGTCTGGAGCATCTGATTAATTAAATACGAATTATTTGATTAATTATCCTAATTTCCTCTACTATCGAATAAATAGAAATATTTATTTATATAGTTCACATTTAAATTCATCTTAATTAAATAAACAAAACTTTTTTTAATTTAATTATCAAATCCCTATTTTATTCTATCATATCGATCTTAAATTAATTAAATGAAGATTAAACACTTTATTGATTAATTGCCATATTCTTCTATTTAATTTAATAAACAACTATCCTATAGTTCATTTTATTAAATTATTTATCCCTCTTTTGCTAATTTAAATAAATCAAAATATTTGAATTAAAGCATAAAGAATATTCCATCTATATTCTCTCAAAAATGAATTAGATATCCTATGTCTAAACTATGTCTAAAATATGTCACAATTATTGCTTTGAAACTTCATGAGAAGTTTTGGAGACAAATTCCAAAATCTTCTCTCAATCCTCCTCCATCAATCTTTCCTCTTCTCTTGCTTGGTGTTTTCATGGGTAGAGACAATCTCCATTTTTCTCTCAATCTCTTCCATCTTTCACCATTCAATCCTCCAAATTGAATCCAAGCCTCTCAATGTCTTCCTTGTGCATTTCTACAGCCATGAATTCTATAAATACAACCTCATTCAACCAAGAAAGGATCCAGATAATCTAACTTTTGCACTCTTACTCTATAGGAATTCAAGCATCAAGCATCAAGCATTCAAGCATCCAAAATCCAGCAATCAAGCTTCAATGTCATGGCTGCCTCCTGTAGCTGCAATTATATGTTTCATGTCATTTCATGCTAGTTTAATTCATTTATCATCTAGTATTATGATATTTAGTTCCATATCATTTCTTTAGTATCCATCCCATTCTTTCAATTGTCATTTTAACAATCATAGTGCACTCACGATCTAAGAGTCATTTTGATTTAATAAATCTTGGCAGATAGAGAACAATATGACACTTTGAATTGATTATTGATTTGAATTGATTCAATTTGATTTGTCTTTGATATAATTTCGTATTAAGAAGTGTTTTGTGCTTTACACCTCTTACAAAACTATTCTTGCTTTTTAATAATATTCCATTTTTTGTGACCTTCTTTGTAAGCACTTGACTGTGTCATGATCATAATCATAACTTATACTTATGTTTTCCTCTTCAAATGGTTTCATTAAATGAACCAAAGGTCATTATATAATAGGTAGTTCATAAGACAACCTTGTGACATCCTTTAAACTTGCAATGTGTGCATGATCATTCCCCTGGCCTGGAGACTATCTTCATAAAAATCAGTTACTCCTTATGTCTAAAATGAATGCAAATATTATAACACCCCTTTGCTTAATCTCGTACTTGTATGATATGATCTTGTCATGACATTGTTTGACAAGAAAATATACTTCCATGCTCTTCACATCCCATATTCATTGCACTCTACTATTGCCGTTGATGAGAGATGATATAACACATTTGCATTTACTCATGATATTTTTGTATGAACACTTATTACGAGCTAGAATTGACCCTTGTGGGAGCCACATTTACCCCACTCATTTAATCTGAAGAAAACCAAGATATGATTATACCCATAGCTACACATGAAGCAAATGAGCTAGAAATAAAATTCCTACCTTAAGTGTGTATAATGTTCTTCTATTTGGATTTTATGGACACCTAAGATAGGCATTACATTTGATGCACATATGAATTAGCATAAGTATGTATGGGTAGATGTTCAGAATGTAACCTTTCATTGCTTAGAACTTACTGTTTTAACTCATTTCCTTATCTAATGTAGGTAACCAGACACCAGACACCTAGGGGCCAAGGAGCTATACGGAGCAATGCAAAGCAAACAAACAACAGATTCATTTATAGAACCAGTCATTCAGGCAATAACTGGTTACCTCCTTTACATGTTCAATTTATTTTTAGCATTTACGTATTTATGTATATTTTAATTCTTATCTGTATCAAATGAGTAAGTTAGTATCACGGCTTGTTGTGTGAGACACATGTATCTAATTGCATTCAATAAAGATTACATTTTTCAAAAGGATTGTAAAATCTTGTTTGTTTCATTCACTTGTATGAATGTAACAATTTTTGTGTTCTTGTAATCTTATAAAGTTGTTTCATTTGTATAACTAAATGTAACATAGAAGGTTTAATAAAAATGTACCATTCGTTTCAAAACATAGATGGATCTTCCTGATTGAGCTTGTAGGTGAAAATTTGGTAATATTTTTGGCAACATTTGTTGCATGTTTTCTTACTAAACATCAAAGACCAGTGACCTAGAATCTTCCAGTGGGCATGGATTCATTAAGAAAACTTAGAAACAGACCTAGAGCAGTCTTGTACATGATTGTAACTCATCAGAATAGATCAGGTTACTTGGAAACTTATTGAAAATAGGAAAACTACAAAATGGAAACTACTTAATCGTGTTGGAACAACACTTAGGGAAATGAAACATCAACTATACTAAAATGCAGCAGCACTTATTGAAAATGTAAATCCTAACCTAAGATGCTAAGGTAGATCATACCTCAAAACAACGTTTGAAGTGAATCCCATTAACTGGGATAGATAAAACTTCACCATCTATTGTTGACAATTGGGATGCATTGTTCTCCTTGCACTCAGAAATAACATAAGGACCAGTCCAAAAGTTATCAAAATTTGAATGCTTGTCTGGCCTAGTCTTCAGTACATCCCACTTGATAACAACATCACCCTCTCTGAAAACTCTAGGTGTAGCTTTCTTGTCAAATACTTTCTTTGTTTGGAGCTGATGATACTCCATAGATTTCATTTTTTTGTCTCTAACTTCTTCAAGCTCCATAAGCTAAGCATATCTTACTATCAAAGGCTCATTTTATTCAAACATCTCCAACTGGTGTATAATGTCAAGAATTGGCAGCTCCACAGATATGGTGAATTACCAATAGACCTTTTAGGGGTCACTCTTTCTTCCCAAAGTGCATACTTCAGATTTGTGTGCCAAGTCCTTTGATTATCCTCCATGGTTCTTTTAATAATCCTAATGAGATTCTTATTTGTACTCTCAACCAAACCATTACCCTAAGGGTAATATTTTGAGGATGTATTCAAATGAATTTCATGTTTAACAGCCCAATTTGTAAGTCTTAAACTCACAAATGCTAGAGCATTATCTGAAATGATGGAGTCAGTAATTCCAAACTTGGTTAGCTATGTCATCATCGATGTTCAATAGAGAAGATTCATTAGCTTCTTTTAAAGAAACTTCCTCTATCCACCATGTAAAATAGTTAGTGGTTGTAAGTACCCACTTGTGACTAGCACTAGAGAGTGGATTTATTGGTCCAATGAAATCAATGCCCCTTCTCATGAAGGGTTGTAACACAAAAATTGGCTACAAAGGAAAAGCTAGTAGCTTCTCCTTTCTTGCAAAAAGAGCACATTTAATACACTTCCTTACCCAAGCATGGGCATCTTTAAATAAATTGGGCTAGTAATAACCAGCTCTCATTATCTTCCATGCAGTAGTTCTTGGAGCAAAGTGACCTCCTACAGCTCCATCATGAAACTCATGAAGCACTCTTTATGTTTGATCAGTATTAATACATCTCAACAAAACACCATTCAAATCATTTCTAAAAAGACTATTGTCAATTAAAACATAAGGAATGGACTACAACCTGAAATACCTTCTCTTGGCTCTGTCCAAACCTGGTGGACACTCACCAGTCTATAAAAAATTGGTCATATCTTGAACCCAACTTGTACCTAACACAGGTATATCATCCTGAGTATTTTCAAGTTCATTTGTATTAACTAAAACAACATCAGTTTCTGATTATTTTTCATTGCTAGACCCTGCAGCAAGTTGTTCACAAAGACGTTTCCCTCTAACAAGTTTGGTAATTTTGATATCTACATCGTATTCCATAACTCTTGTGATCCACCTAGCCCTTTTGTCATTTAGATCTCTGGTCAGAAAAAACTCCTTAACACTTGGGTGTGCAACAATAACATGAATCTTATTGTTAGAGATTAAATGCTTGAATTTCTTCAAGCTTCTTATGATAGCAAGGATATGTTTCTCTACAAATGTATATTCCTGTTCATAATCAACAAGGCCTTGACTGAAAAAGGCAATTGGTTGTTCTAAATTATCATTGTTCTTCTGAACTAGCATAGCAGAAATAGAACTAATGCTACCAAAAGCATACAAAATAAAATCCTTAGAGAAATCTGGATTTACCAATGTAGGGGCTGATGCTAAAGCCTCTTTAATTGCTTCAAATTTGTGTTTGGCTTCTCTGGTCCAACTCAAAACTACATTTTTCTTAAGCATGCTAGTCAAAGGCTGCAAAAAATTTACAACATTAGGAATGAACCTTCTTAAAAAGTTAATTCTAACTAAAAAGCATTGTAACCCTTCTTGTGATTGGGTAATGACAGTTCAAGTATGGCTTTGACTCTCTCAGGGCAATAGTAACTCCCTACTTTGACACTATGTGTCCCAACAACTTACCTTCATGAACTACAAAGATACTCTTTTTCGGATCTAGGGATATTCCAAACTCCCTACGTTTCTCAAAAAATTGTTTGAAATTTGACAGATGTTCAAGGTATGTGTGGGATCATGATGGGCCAAAAAGTGGCGATATGTAAGTGATATGATGGCCCATGTGGCTAATGACTTTTTTTTTACCCAAAATTGATGAAATGAAAAGGGTTTTTAAAGGAGATTCTTAGATTTCCACCAATATAAATTATGCTTTACTTTGAATTTAATAAATTATTATTATTCATTTTCTATTTGAATTACGACTAAAGTCCTGATTGACAGGCTGATTGAAAAAAATCTATAGCTTTCAAAGGGTATCACATTTTTTGAATTTGAAACATGCATCACATTTTATACTTCACATAATATAGGATTTAAAAAAAAAAATTTGAATTTCATGAATTATTGACCAAGTTAAGGTGGTCAGACATACGAGTTTTTATATTTTTAAAAAGTTGTAATAAAAAAATAATAATTAATTATTTACTTAGAAAAAAATTACAAACAAATATGCATCATATCGGGACATGAGTCTTCTACTTATATCTAAAATATTATAAAATAATATTATCATTTTATTGTGGTTAGGGTGGTTAGATAGACACCTACTTCTTATTTTTTCCCTAAAATTGAAGTACTACTGCATTGAAATTTCCAATTTTCACCAAATAGATTTTTTAAAAACAAAAATAAACCTAGTATTTTAGAAACTACATTCAATTTGCAACATATTCTATTCTTACATCTTTGTGAAATAATATAGTTAACTTATTCAAATTTTTATGTCAAATTGCCTAACTCTGATTTTCTTGAATTTTATTACCACTTAAGGGCCTATTTTTTCCATGATGATCCTGCACATGCTCTTCATTAGCATTCTTAGAGAAAATTGTGACGTCATCTAGATAGATTAGTACAACTGTATTGCTTAAAATTTGAAAATCCATATCCATGGCCCTCTGAAATGTGGCACCAACATTAGATAAGCCAAAAGGCATTCTTTTGTAGGCCATAGTGCCCCACTTCATTGTAAATGCAGTTTTGAACTCATCTTCTTCTTTGACCAGCACCTGGTTATAACCAAAATAACCTTCCAATAGAGAAAACCTTTCAGAACCAACAACCACTTGCATAATTTTCTCCATGGAGGGCAATGGGTAATGATCTTTCAGAGATGCTCTATTAAGATCCCTAAAGTCTACGCAAAGCCTAATCTCTCCATTTTTCTTTCTAACCGGTACAAGGTTAGAAACCCACGAGGTATGTTTGATAGGAAAGATGATACCCCCCTCAACTAATTTGGTCAGTTCCTTAATCATTAAGGGCTCTAACTTAGGGTTCAAGGGTCTCTATTTCTGCCTAACAAGCTTGGCTCTAGGTTCTAACTCAATTGTGTGTTGGGAAATGTGGGGGTCAAACCCTTTTAAATTTGAGTGTTCCCAAGAAAAAACATCATGAAATTCCCAACATAAAGCAATAAAAGCTTGTTGATCTTCAACTGAACATATTTTTCCTACTTTTAGGAGCTCACCTTTAAAAATCTCCATCTCTTCATATTGTTCTTCTTTGATTTGCAAATAAGATTTACCCTTCTTAAGTTGGTCATCCATGTTGAAAATAGACTCCAAGTTGAAAAGTCCCTTGGATAGCTTGTTCCTCTTTAGTTGTAGGACTTGATCATCATACTGCTACTTAAGCTTCTATTGATTTACCACAGAGAATTGATCCACCTCTAGCATAAATGATAGAATCTACTCATCACTGTCAAACATCTACCAGTGAATGTTATTATCAGGAATTTATGGCCTAACCACAACCTTCACATATTTATGTGCTTTCTCCTTCTTGATATCATTAGGGATATCAAATTGTGCTCCAACAACTGCAAGCCGATCTACATGTTTATTCTGACTTCTGGGAACAAAAATCAAATTGAATACATTAAATTCTTCAATTAGGTCCCACACTCTATTTCTGTAGGACTTCAAAGCATCATTTTTCACAACACTCAGGCCTCTAACCTGATTTACTATTAACTCACTATCTCCATAAACTTTGAGACAATTCACTCCTCTTTTTCTTGCCCATTCTAGACCTTAGATAAGCCCTTCATACTCAGCAAAGTTGTTAGAACATGCAAAGGAAAAATGGAAAGTAGAATAATACTTGTCACCTTATGGGGATACAAGCATCAAACCCCCTATATCTCCATTCTTACTTCTAGAACCATCAAAAAACATCTCTCATAGCTCAGTTTGCTACAATAGCAACAAATCTACACTCTTTTCCAAGTTAGTACCTCCGCATCAGGTTCATGAAGCACATAATTGCCCATACCAGCATCTAGAATATGACTATCAGGGTTATCCACCACATTTTCTACTGCCCACTCATGTAAAAGTGACTCAAGAACACTTTCATCTTGCATCTCTTGAGCAGCAACAAGTTCACTATCAGTAAAAATGACACAATTTGTGTCTACAGTAGTAGGAACAACATTGATCACACTTGGATTGTAAGGCTCTATGTGATCTTTAGCCAATTTCTCAGATCTTATAGTAACCTTGGTCCCATATCTTGTCCAGAAAAGGAAATGGGACCAATATGATGACAAATACCCCCCAATCTTGGTAGTGAAATCCCTAGACAAACATAAGGCGAAAAATGGAGGCAAGTCTATAACAAATACATCTTGCAGTATGGAAAAATTAGGATAGGTCTGCAAAGTCAAACTCAAGTCCTAGATAATACCTACAGTGTTAATAGTTGAACCATCCGATTGAAGAAGCCCTTTTTTCTAATGGTTGATATGTCAATCCTAACTGATTTACAATCTTCTTTGGCATGACTAAGCTACTAGCACCACTATCTACCATGCAGTTATGAACTAGCTTGTCCCCCACTATTAAGGAAACGTAAAAAGGAGGAGGCTTAACTTCCTTACCTTGTTTAATGTGTTGTTGATTGTTGTCCTGAGGAGTGTTTGTTAGGATAGTCCTAACTGGACCTACTATTGGTTCATCAGTCACCCTTAAACCTGATAAGGCTGACTGTAACATGTCTTTCTAACTTGGGATAGCTAAAGAATCCCACAAGGAAATTGTTATGTTCATATTCTTCATATTCTCAATTATATTAAAAGGTACAACTAAACCTACCGTATGATGAATTTCTACACTAGCAGAATCAGCTTGAAAGTGTGGCTTCTCCTTAGTAGCTCCTTGAGAGTTCCCTTGCACAACGTGAGGCACCTATGATGTAGATGGTTCAATAGCTAAAACCTTTCCCTTTTCAGTTGGTTTCTCAAGATCAGGAGCTCTTTTCTTCTCTCTTGTATTTGTTGAGATTAGATCATCAACATTTATTCCATAGAACTCCTCTCCTTGAAAGTTCAACAGAGTAGCATCAGCTGGATGTTGCTCCTACTGCCATGGAGTTCCATCATTAGGTATGTTATGTTATGAAGCTATAATGCTCTACACCATCAATGCTTGATTGAGTCCATTGGAGCAAGTGGATTGGTTATGAGGTTGGTTGCAAGGGTAGCACCACTCATAATCTACTACTAATTTTTTTTTAATAGGAACATGGTCCCTAGTGGCACTAATAGGTTTAGGAGCATATTCCTGAAAAAGGCCTTGTGTTTACATTTTGTCTAGGACCTTGATAATTACCTTGATACTACTACTTATTACCTTGAAACTACTATTTCTGACCTTGAAAAGACTAATTTCCTCCTTGATTTTGTTGTTTCTCTAAATTCACCAACTTGTTACCAAAGGTCTAGAGTAAACCTTTAATCTCTTGTAGCTCATTTGACGGACCTAGAACAACAATTTTTTGAATTACAATAGCTAAAACTGTTGGTACAAGTGGCCATGGTGCAAAAGGCAGAATCTGCAAAGGGATATTGGAATGAATATCTAGAAATATAGGCATTGGTGTCCTTGGAGCAAGCTTACCAACCTATATTAAATTTTTTTGAGCTCTAATTTCTACTTCATATACACCTATTAAAGATACCCCTCCCATTGACTATATCTGAACTGATATATCATTGTTAATAGCTCTTAAGAAGTAAAGAAAATCATACTCAGGAGATGGTCTTACCGTTTCAGGTATCCTGAACCAAGTCCTTTAAAAATGGAAATTGAAGTTCGTCATCTGCTCCTAAGGAGCTCTCTTTATAGTTGTAAGCTATTCAACCAAGGAAAAATTATCTAATTTCTCTTGAAACTACTTATGCAGCTTCTCTCCAAAATCTTCCCAAGTTGCAATAGTGCCCACTGCCAGACCTCTATACCACTATAATTCCTTTCCTTTCAAAGACATAGCAAGTAACCTAACAATTACATCCTCTTGAATTATTTGGTGAGCTCCACATAAGGAAGCCACATATCATATGTGCTCGATTGGGGTAGTCTAGTCTTCCCTTGTGAATATTGGAAAGCTTTTAAGGGTTGTCATAGGTATGCCATTGTGTTGTGCTAGATTTAATGGAATCCCTCCATTAAATGGCACAAATGGTTGATTTATAGCCATTGGAGGTGGTTGTGGTGGGTTAACTACAGTTTGAACAACAAAGAATGAAGTACCTGAGAAAATAGCAAATGTAGTTGGGCTGCTTGAAGGTGATCTTGTTGTTCTAAGACTTGGTGAAGTAAAACGATTCTCACTCTATGTCTTGGAAGGTCTTCCTCTCCTTCTTGGTGGTGAGAACACTAATTCTAGCCTAGCACCACGTGGTGTAGATTGAATTCTCTTTAAATAAGGTGTCTGTTTCGTTGCTTTGCCTTGTCTTTTAGGTGGTGATAGCTGCAAAAACTTGAAACCTTTGGAACTTCTCATTTGTATACTTCTCATAAGCTATGACAACGCTAGCTCTACTATTCTTCCACTTCACGGAGTCACCAAATGTTCTTTAAAACCTCTTGAAAGGCCTGAAAAACTATTGGTTGCACATCAAAATCAACAAACAACTTGAAAATATTTATTCTCTAAGTCGACAGTCCCATCGGGTGTGCCAAAAATTGTTATCTCCTAGATATACACCCTAAGAAAAGTTATGAAACTAAGCTTTCTAGAGAAACGTGGGATCATTTCAAGGCTGTGGGTCACCTAAAGTTGAAATGAACCTTTAGATAGGTTAGCTTCCCAGCTTGTTATCACTACTCTACTAATTCCTTTTGAGGGAAAAGGGAGAAAGACTTCTGAAAAATAAAATACTAATGTAGGTAAAAATAAAGTGATACACGAAAGCTAATAGTCAGAATATGATCATAGAAATACTGACACAAATGATCAAAACTGAGATATACCTAAGTATGCATAATTCATTATTGTATGTTAATTCATAAATACTTTACTAACAGGTTTGTATACATAAATTTGCAAAAAAGGAATTTAACTCCATGATTTAACAAACAACATGTATTAAGTAAACACAACTAGTAACCTGCATGAACAAACTAGTTGTAGAAAGGTATGAACATGTGAGAAAAATATGTGAGGAAAGTAATTTCATTGCTAGCTTGATCAATCACCCACATACTCTAATCTACAACAATGAAAAGATAAGAGATAAATCACCAGAAATAGTGAAGGTCTCCACTATGAGTCATATTCAGAAAAATGAGTTACAAAAGTATGCCAAATTGACACAAAGGACTGTAAAAGTCACTCCAAGCTAAAAATATGCATAATCAAAACCGAGTTACAAAATGATTCAAAAAAAGACTAAGTATCCAAACCTCTCCCTCCAAAAGCCACCAAAAAAGGAACTAGAAAAACTATTTGGGTCTGATGGACTCAAAAAGCCTAAAATCTAGCACCTGAATCTCCATCAAAAGAGCCCATAATATGTGAAAAATTCAAACTTGACTTTGTCCATCAAGG
This sequence comes from Sequoiadendron giganteum, assembly GCA_007115665.2. Lineage (NCBI taxonomy): Eukaryota > Viridiplantae > Streptophyta > Pinopsida > Cupressales > Cupressaceae > Sequoiadendron > Sequoiadendron giganteum. The sequence continues at coordinate 123,016,456 of CM021102.1, forward strand.
TGACTCATAAAACTGACCTCAAATGGCTCTCAAGAGAAATAAAAACCTTCTAGATTCTCTTCAAAGCTCATAAATGAGTCAAAAAATAACTCCTAAATATTCTGCATGTTTTTGATAACAAACCCCAACCACCCCTACATACCTTCCTAATGTTTGCAAACTAAAAACAACCTCCCAATATTATTGAAGAGCATAAATTCTCAACTAACCCCTCCTTGACTAAGTCACTATATTTTCATTAAAGGGTTAACAATATGAGTTGAAGGTTTATAACAATCCCTCACAACTCATTTGTTACATAATACTACTCATGCAAAAGTAAAGCTCCACCCCATATAATTTGACCATAAGGGAAAAATAAAAATTCAAAACCACTCCAAGGTGGCATCCACATGTCCAAAGATTCCTCCAAATAGCCACATACCTCACCTTTGGTGACAAGGCACAAAAACATTTTTCAAAGTTTTGGATATGTTTACCATTACCAAGGTCATGGCCATACAATACTTGACACCATATTTAAATAAATAACAGTTATACAAATCACTTAAATTATGTTAATGATATCATAGGGTTCTTTAACCCTAACCTAAAAGCATCAAATGATTGTTAATCCCTATTCATTTTAAAGTTTATGGATGAAGCACCCGCCACCAATGATGACGGTTTGGTTCTGATACAGAGCTCGATCATGGAGAAATTCATATTTTCTAAATCTATCCACTTCAATTATTTCTACCATTTATAGAAAGATTGGTAAGTTGCTGAGACTTTCAAAGCATAAGGAAAAGACTTTATTTTTCATCGAGTCAAAACTCAAAGTTTGCGGCCTCTAGGATTCTTTCATTGATTTCTTCATTTTCTGTGACTCTTTTTCCTATTTGGCCACCATGGATATCTTAAGCATTCAAGCCTTTCGAACAAATACTTAAGAAAAATAATGAAAGAAAGACTAGACAATGGTAAGATATTGCTTCATGGTTTTTCAAAAATATTTCTTTCCTGTAGCTTAGCTTGCTATTATTGTTTTGTATATCACTATGCCTTCTTGAAATTTTATACAAAAATGATAGTCTAGTCATGGATTCCACTCCCTATTGCATTCTTTTGAAGATTTCACTACCTTTTTGCTTCATTGGAAAAAAAAAAAAACCCTTCCTGGGTCGAGGCTTCACCATTTTTTTTTTCTGTAGCTTCAGTTTTCCAACAATTTATTTTCTTTGTGTTTACTTTCTTCAAGGACTCTGGCTCTTTATAGGCCAAGGTTTCATGATGTGGTCATAGTCATGGTAGGGCCTTGTTTTTTTAGTAGAAATAAACTTATGAGTATGCTGCTAATAGTCACTTTTGACTCCATTATTGAAACCCACCATTTGGGTTAAGATTACCTATCGAGCAACATATTCTGCGTTCACTGTCACTTCAATTTCTGCAAGCATTAACTATGTCTTCATTGATTTAGTTGCTACAAGTTTATTGTCTTTATTGACTGTGAATTTTATCCTATACTGAGGTTGATGGCCTCCCTTCTTGGATTCCTTCTATGTCATACCTTGTAGAGCATTATCACTCCTAACTTTGAAAGATTCAATATCTCTATACAAGACTACCTCCCGCCTTGTCATACTCTTTATCATTTTATGAAATGACTTTCCCCATAAGTTGATGAGACCACCTAAAATAAAACAACAAAAGGAATCTCCTTGATTGAGTTTGTCCTCATATTTCTCAAAAATGGTTGTTACTAAGTTAATCATTGTTATAATAGTCCTTTATGAATATTCTTAATTTTTGTGTAACAACCTTCCCATGACTGTTCTCAATATTTGATAACATATTTGATAGCTACCACTTTACCTGCATTGTATTTTGCATAAGTTTACAACCCTTTAGATCACCATAATGAAGTCTTTCTTTGTTTCTTATTTGAAGATTATAATAAAAATGCATATGTTGTTCATGACTGTCCCCTCATGATGAAATTGTACTTTATTGTTTATAATATTCATTTTTTGTGACCTTCTTTATAAGCACTTGATTGTGTCATGATCACAATCATAACTTATTCTTATGTTTTCCTCTTAAAATGGTTTGATTAAATGATCCAAAGGTCATTATATAATGGTTAGTTCATAAGACAACCTTGTGACATTGTTTACACTTTCAATATAGGCATGATCATTCCCCTGACTTGGAGACTATCTTCATAAAAATCAGTTACTCCTTATGTCTGAAATGAATGCAAATATTATAACACCCCTTTGCTTAATCTCATGCTTATATGATTTGATCTTGTCATGACACTATTTGTCAAGAAAAGAAACTTCCATGCTCTTCACATCCCATATTCATTGCACTCTACTATAGTCGGTGATGAGAAATGATATAACACATCTACATTTACTCATGATATTTCTGTATGCACACTTATTATGAGCTAGGTTGGACCCTTGTGGGAGCCACATTCTCCCACTCATTTAATCTAAAAACAAAAAAGATATGATTATAACTGTAGCTCCACATGAAGCAAACGAGTTAGAAATAAAATTCCTACCTTAAGTGTGTATAATGTTCTTCTATTTGTCTTTTATGGACACTTAAGATAGGCATTACATTTGATGCACATAGGAATTAGCATATGTATGTATGGGTAGATGTGCATGTTCAGAATGCAACCTTTCATTGCTTAGAACTTACTGTTCTAACTCATTTCCTTATCCAATGCAAGTAACCAAACACTAGACACCTAGGGGCCAATGAGCTATAGGGAGCAAGGCAAAGAAAATAGACACCAGATTCATTTGTAGAACGAGTAATTTAGGCAATGACTGGTTACTTCCTTTACATGTTCAATTTATTTTCAGAATTTATTCATTTATGTATATTTTAATTCTTATCTGTATCAAATGAGTAATTCAGTCTCATGGCTTGTTGTGTGAGACATATGTATCTTATTACATTCAATAAAGATTACATTTTTCAAAAAGATTGTAAAATATTTTATGTTTTATTCACTTATATGAATGTAATATTTTTTGTGTTCTTGTAATCTTATAAAGTTGTTTCATTTGTATAACTGAATGTAACATAGAAATATTAATAAAATATACCATTTATTTCGAAACATAGATGGATCTTCCTGATTGAGCTTGTAGGTGAAAATATGGTAACAATAACAATTTATATTTAGTATTGTACTTGTATGGTTTAGTTTTGTAGTTGCCTGTGTCTAGAGGTTGTTGGGTTTGTCTAGGAAGCCCTTTTACTATCTCCTATCATGGGGGGTGGGCCTTTGGGTACCGCTTGGTTGGGTGGAATGTGCACCTTACACCATTGGGTTCTCATTTCATGTTCGTGATGGAAAGATCTTCTAGATTGGGGAGCTTGCATGTTACAGTTATTTGTACCATCTCTTGTTTATTGTTGGATCAGTTGGATACTTATGTTTATGTACTACTCCTCATTTGTATTCAAGTAGGATTCTTGTATCATTGTAATTGTAACATTATTGTATGATCTATTTTATTTTGTAAATCAGATTTGTAACTGCTTTATGGAATGAGTGCAATCTATGAACGATTCTTAATTGAACTTTGTTTCTTATGGAATGTCTTTAATATTCTTGGATTTATGATCTTTATTTCATGAGTATATTTATTTATTCTTTGGATTAGTTTACTTTTATATGTTATTGGATTTAAATGTAAGCATTGTCGCGTACCTTAAAAGATTTTTTTTTTTTAAGTGTAGTTTATTTTACTTATAGTTATTACACTTTAAAAAAAAAATTGTTACACTTCCATTGTTTTTGTGTTTTCCTCTAGGGTTACATGGTGGGGAATTACAAGTGATCCTTTTTTGGTTTTAATAGAACTTTCTTTAACATAATAATTTCTCCATATTTTGGGTCTATTTGTTCTTCCTCTTCTTCAACCTCTATAGTAAAGTCCTTCGACTATTAATTTTCTAACCTTGTTGTTGTATTTATGGGTATTCAAAGGCCCCATGACCTTCCTCACTACAATTGTAGCACTTCCTTGAAAGTTCCTTTCCTCTTACCTATTCTCCTCTTCCCCTTGAAATTTCACATATTCCTCTTGAAAAATATCCTCTCCCCCTTGCATTTGAGCCATAATTTTTTGAGACCATCTTGCCTCTTATTCCTTTATTGGTTGTTCTCTTCCACCATTTGTATTTTCTTAAAGTTTCAAATCTACCTCTAGAATTACTTTGTTTCTTTTTCTCTAAATTTTCCTATTCCTTGAGAGCATATTGGTAGGCTTCCTCCACAATTCTTATCAAAACCATACTAAGTTAATCTTAGATAGAAATTTGTAACCTAGTCATATACCTTGCAAACTATTCTCAAACATCTTCAAAATCTCCAACATGAATGCAAAATATGCATAACTATTTCATGTACTCCATGATATTCAGATCTCCTTGTTTAATATTTTGATCTTTCTTAAACAAACCAATGTGATAGTCTACAAGTAAGAACTTATCCTTCAACCTTCTAACCATTTTCTCCCATGATTTAATCTTTGCTTTTCCTTTCCTCTCTCTTTCAATATACACTTGATCCCACCATAGGGATTCATGTCCCTTCAACCTTTTTCAAGCATACTTCACCTTCTTTTAATCATTAATAATTTCTAAAATAAAATATTTCTCCATATCCACAATCCAATCAACGAGATCTTCTAAGTTCAAACTTCTACTATAACTTTGGTGGATCCATTCTTGTTTTTCTTCCTATTTTGTATAATTCTTGCAAGAACCTTTCTTGTTGAGCATCTTCTCTTTTTTTCGTTACAACTCATGTTACTTCATCTTCCTCTTCACTGACATCCTCAATAGGAATCCCTCTTCATTGGGAAGTCTCTATGGATTCTAGCCTTGCAATGATTTCTCTCAACATCTCCATAATTATTTGATTTTATTATCCTCATAGAGTCCTTCCTCTGCCTTGTCCTGTGTATGTCATCTTCTCCTTAAAACCTACTATGATCCCAAAATGATATAGCTCAACAACCAATAATCCTTATGGATTGTTGGTTTTTTTAGCTTCCTCACTCAACTATTAGAAAATCAAACCTCTTTTAAAGAAAACTAGATGGTTTGAGATAACAAATTAAATTTTACTGGAAAGTTGGAATCAACATGTTGATTTTATTATTTTATTCTTCCAAGACATTACAACAATAAAAATAGAAAATTTACAAGCATGGATATTATCTGCAACATCAAAATATCAACTACAAGACACCTTCATTCAACTCTACAATAGAAAAATCACTCCAATATTTCTCTTTTTAAATTCTAGATGGATATCCTCCTTTACTTCACAGGTAATATTTTCCATAAATCTTTTCGATTTTTCTTTTTTTTCACATTTTAAATCTTTCTCCAAGGCTAGTCATAGTTTTTTAATAGATTCTAGGCTACATTCTCACTTGATTTTTCCCTCTTGGGTGTGAGAATCTTACCTTAATAATTTTTTCCTACAAAAATTAATTAATTTTTTTCATTCTTCCCCTCACAAGCTCACTCCACTACCTCCAACACTAGGCACTCAGATTCTCCCAAATTCAATTTTATGACAAACATTTAAATAAAAAATGGAACTACAACATGCCAAGAATGGCCTCCACTTTCTTGGGTGTGGAATTTGGAAAACTCCCAAAATTCTAAAAAAATGACAATTTCTAGCACCTTGAATTGAATTTTAAATTAAACTCAAATGCATATCAAATGACTCCAAATTCAGGGAGATGAGAGGAGGAATAAAATGAAAAAAGAAAATATATTTAAGATTTTAGTTCTTATGCAAAAAAAAAATTGGGAAATAACATTATTAACATAAAATCATTCAATCAATAATAAAGAAAGTGTATTCTTCAAATTATTTTAGAGAAACCAAAGTATATTTAGTAGAATGTATTCTGCACACAAATATAATATAAGCTTCAATAAATCAATAAGATATTTTCAATTTGAATCATCTTAAAGTCCACATATTCTAAATAATAATGATAGATAAGTCCACTCTACCATTCTAACAATGAGAAATAATTAAAGATATGATCTTTATTAGTTATAGAAAAATTGACTTCACCAATATGTTAATCTTATCCTCGTAGAGTTCTTTCTCTAACTATTATAAAATAAATAATATTAATAACTACTTTTGTCTCACCAAAATAAATACTAGAATAACTATCCCTTTGTAAATTTTATGATGCATCCCTTTATAAGAAAAAGAGAATCTAAAAATATCTTATTATCATGCATTATATAAAGTCAAGGGTTTCAATGTAGATCTTCTTGACTTTAAACGAATTCCAAAAAATAGTTCTATAGCTCCAATCTTAAACTTATCCATGCCTAAAATACAAGAACCACTTTATAAGCTAAGTAGGACCCATTTTACATCCATTCTTTATTGAATTACATATAAAAGAATATATTAAAAATTAATTTTCTTAAGATAATAAAAATAGTAAGCTTGGCTTGGTGCCAGAATTATTCAAATTTTAAATTTCTGTTGATTCTTCTAATTATGCTCAAATTCAATGTGATTATTCAAATATTTGTCTAAAAGGGCACCATCAAGACCATACAAAATATCCATCTTGAACTTTAAGTCTTTATACATTCTCCATAAAATATTGCTTGTTACTCATTTCCATTAAATATTTGGTGGAGGGGCACCTACACCTTGGCATGAAAGGGAAATGAGTCTTGAAGGTTCAACAAGTGAGTTGAAGGTCTTTTAATCATTATGCAACGAGGAAGTTGCAAAATATGCCAAAATAGGATGTAATGCAATAAATTGTTTATTAATGTCAAAAGTTGACAATGAGGTCTAGGTGGTAGAATAGTTTTCTTTTCATGTTTTTCCTTATGAATAAGGTCTCAATGACCATCTTATATGTATTGGAAGGATTTTGGGGTCTTAGTAGGTTAGTTAAGAGGAATTTACAAAGCAAAGTTATAAAGGGGTGGTAATTAAGAACAAAATTGGCAAATTTTCATTTTAGAGTTAAACAAAATGGTGGTTAAGGTAGTTGGTTAGTTCTTGGGAGTAGTTGAATTTCATACAATGATATAATGATTTAATTCCTCGAGATAGAGGTTATTGTTCACTTTTCGAAGAAGAATTCAACATTGTAAAATGTTGATCACTGCATTTCATTGTTTTTCTAAACTTTTCCTTTTGGCACCGGCCCGTACAGGTCTGTCATGACTTGAGGTTATGGATACTTTTTTATGTATGTGTTTACTTTTACCTACACCTATTTTGGAGGTCTAAGATCATCGTTTGTGTGTGGGATTATCAAACTTCAATGACTACTCTATTTTCCTGAGCAAGGGTTTGACTGCTTTCAAAAGATGAAATTGTCCATCCACCCATCGTGATTCCTTCGTGACTTAGTGGATGGAATTTATTGGGTTTTTTTGATCTGTTCATAGGAATGGGAATGTAGGAATTGAGTTATTGTAGTGTATGGTAGGCTTGAGGGAGTGTTTTGTATGGTTTTACAAGAAGTTTGGGGTGGCAGACCTATGAGAGGCGAGTGCAGCATCTCCTTTGGGCATCTATTAAATTGTGAAGCTTGAGGGGACCACATTAAACATGTCTGAGCAGTTGGTGTTGTTTTTAAGGGTTGTGAGTAAGTATTTTCAATAGGGGTGTCCTAAAACCCTATATTTATAGGCTTTAGAGATGGTTCTTGAATTGGAGATTAAGATGAGCCCTTAGGGACTTAGAACCTACAAAATATTGATTTTAGACAACATTTCTAATATTGTTTCAAGGGAAAGTTTAAGAGGTGGTCCCTTTGCAAATTTGGCCTATTTAGAGACCTAAGTAGTGGAAAAGGACATTTTTTGGGGAAGGTGTTCTAAAGGAGTCACATGAAATTTTTGCATATGCTATTTAACTCAAAAATCGGTGTCTGAATCATCTATCAGTCTAGGGAAGCTCTTTGGGAAGTTTGTGTGAACTGTCCCTTAGACCAGGTTTGGAGGGCTACTAGGTCAGTCCTAGCCAAGAGTGGGTTTTTGGAGAGATCTTTTTATTTTACTTTGGAAACTAATTGAAGTACACTTGATTGTTCTTGTGAATGGTTTGAAATACCTCTCTGCATCATAGTGGTATCAGAGCAAGGGAGTAGGTCTTTTGTGAGATCAAGGTTGGAGTTTGTGTAAGAAGAAGAAGGTAGCTGGAGGAAGAAAAATGCCTCCTAAAGGGAATTTTGTTTCAAGGAAGCTTGACAATCATGAAAAGGACATAGAAACACTGAAGCAGGATATGGCTACAATAAAGGCTAAGGGCGGGACCCTTTTGGATGAAAGTGAGTCTAAAGAGGAACAAACCTCTAGTGAAGAAGAGTAGATGGATCCACAAGATGTGAGAACAATGAATCTTTTGAAAGTTGTGAAGAAGGATGGACATGGAAAAATGGATGTGCCCATGTATGGAGGAAAACTTGATAGTGAAGAGATCTTGGATTGGATAGGGGCTTTGGAGAACTACTTTGATAGTGAAGATGTTGATGAAGGAAATAAGGTGAAGAGAGCAAAAAAAAACTAAAAGGACATGCTTTGGTGTGGTGGAATTTTGTGCAAGAGGATAGGGAGAAAAAAGGAAAGAGAAATATCACTTCTTGGGAGAAGATGAAAAATAAAATCAAAGGTAAATTTCTTCCTTTTGATTACAATGTTCAACTGCTCAATAAATTGCAAAACCTTAGACAAAAGGAGTTAGATGTACAAGCATATACTGAAGAGTTTTATAGGCTAAGTATAAGGGCTAAACATGAAGAAGATGAGGAAGAAATTACTACAAGATACTTGAATGGTTTGAGATACAACATTCTGGATTAAATTAGTTTGATGGCACCAAAATCAGTTGAGCAATGCTTTCAAATGGAAATGAGGGAAAAAGAAAAGCTAAAGAGGAGACAAGAGAAGGCAGCAAGAGGAAGAGGATTCAATCCAAACTTAAAGGAAAACAATGAGAGTCAAGGAGATGTCAAGAAGGACCAAGAGAAATCTAATTTTAGAGATGGATGGAGTGGTGCAAGAGGCAGATTTAGTGGAGGAAGATGCTCCAACTAGTTCCTAGGGAGATGCTACACTTGTAACCAGCCTAGACATCTAGCCTTCAAATGCCCTGAAAAGAAAGGATCAATCTCTCATGGTGGAGAGAGGAGGAATCAACTAGTGTATGAAGTTGAAGAGAGTGTGACTTCACTAGTAGTGAGCCTCACATTAGAATTTAGAGAGAATTTTATTATTAGAACATTGCTCAAGGTACCAATCCCTGAAGAACCCCCACAAAGGAAAACACTCTTCAGAATCAATTGCAAGGTACAAGGTAAAGTATGTAGGATGGTAGTGGATTCAGGATCAACTGAAAATCTTTCTTCAACTAAGATGGTAGATAAGTTGGGTTTGGAAAACATACCTAATGTAGCACCCTATAGAGTTTCTTGGGTGAATGATAGCCACAACTTGGTGGTGAATGAGCAAGCATATTTTGATTTCCATATCAGGGAGTATAAGGATAGATTCTTATGTGACATTTTACCAATGGATTTTTGTCATGCACTCCTAGGGAGACCTTGTAAATTTGATAAGAGGTTTATGTATGATGGTTGGGAAAACTCATATACCATTTGGAAGGATGGTCAAAGTTTTAAATAAAAAAATTACAAGGAAAGGAGGAGGGTAAAGGTAAGTCTAAGATGGTGATGATTGGAAAGAATGAGCCTTTAGGGCCTAAGGATAGTAGGTCTGATGTGATTGGACGTTTGGAGTAGGTTGATAGTGTTGTGATAGAGAGGAAGGTACCTACAAATGATGTTGGGACAGTGGTAAGTAGATCTTTGCAAAGGGAAAGGAAAGAACTCATGCGTAGGTCTAATCTAGTTAAGGTGAATGATTAGAGGATAGTGAAGGGTTTGGTTTTGCAGAGTTTGGAGAAGGGACTTGTGTTTAAGTCTATTGTAAACAAGGTGGGAAATGATAAGTGTATAAAGGAGCATGAAGAATAGGGTGAAATTGTTGTTGGGACCATGGTGTGTCCTATAACTATGAGGGTTGCTGCAAGGCAAGTGAAATTTGGTAGTATGAGGATGGATAAGGTTTCTAATACATGGGTACATGTTAATGGAAGTATGGAAGATCTGATGACAGTGGGAAAGGCACACAATGAACAAAGACAAACAAGTTTGATCATAGTAAGTGCAAAGCACAGTATGCAAGGCTTAGTGGACAGATATAAAAGTGTAGATGGAACCAAGGAGAAGCTGGATATAGGTACTACTAATTATTTTCTGATTGTAGGTATCAGGATAAAGATAACACCAAATTTTGATCTAGGGATCAGGAGGAATCTAATAGCAGGACTGAAATTGCATGGAGCAGCACTGTGGAGACAAGGAGCGAAATTCTACTCTTGGGACAAGATTTTTCTTATGAGGGGTGTATGTTGTAGGGGAAACTACACCTTGGAATGAAATGGAAATGAGTCTTGAAGGTTAAAAAAGTGATTTGAAGGTCTTTTAATCATTATGCAACGAGGAAGTTGCAAAATATGCCAAAATAGGACGTAATGCAATAAATTGTCCATTAATGTCAAAAGTTGACAATGAGGTCTAGGTGGTAGAATATTTTGTTTTCATGTTTTTTCTTATGAATAAGGTCTCAATGACCATTTGATATTTCTTGGAAGGCTTTTGGGGTTTTAGTAGGTCAATTAAGAGGAATTTACAAAGCAAAGTTATAAAGGGGTGGTAATTAAGAACAAAATTGGCAAATTGCCATTTTAGAGTTAAAAAAAGGGGTGGTTAAGGTAGTTGGTCAGTCCTTGGGAGTATTTGAAGTTGATACAATGATATAATGATGTAATTCCTCGAGATAGAGGTTTTTGTTCAATTTTTGAAGAGGAATTCAACATTGTAAAATGTTGATCACTACATTTCATTGTTTTTTCTAAAATTTTCCTTTTGGCACAAGCTCGTATAGGTCTTCCATGACTTCAGGTTGTGGATACTTTTTTATGTACATTTTTACTTTTCCCTACACCTATTTTGAAGGTTTAAAATCATCGTTTGTGTGTGGGATTATCAAACTTCAGAGACTACTCTATTTTCCTGAGCAAGGGTTTGAGTGCTTTCAAAAGGTGAAATCATCCATCCACCCACTGTGATTCCTCTATGACTCAGTGGATGAACTTTATTGGGTTCTTTTGATGTGATCATAGGAATGGGAATGCAGGAATTGAGTTCTTCGAGTGTATGGTAGGCTTGAGGGAGTGTTTTGTATGGTTTTACAAGAAGTTTGGGGTGGAAGACCTATGAGAGGCATGTGCAGCATCTCCTTAGGCAATATAGTGAATTGTGAAGCTTGAGGAGACCAAATTAAACATTTTTGAGCATTTGGTGTGGTTTGGAAGGGTTGGGAGTATATATTTTGAATAGGGTTGTCCTAAAACCTTATGTTTCTAGGCTTTAGAGAGGGTTTTGGAATTGGAGGTTAAGATGAGCCCTTAGGGACTTGAACCTAGAAAATATTGAGTTTAAACAACATTTCTAATACTATTTTAGGTTACCTTGATTCGGGGGTGAGTTTAAGGGGGGGTCCCTTTGCAAATTTGGCCTATTTAGAGGCCTAAAAAGTGGAAAGGGTCATTTTTCGAGGAAGGTGTTCTAAAGGAGTCACATGAAATTTTTACATATGATATGTAACTCAAATATGGGTGCCTGAACCATCTATCAGTTTGGGGAGGCTATTTGGGATGTTTGGGTGAAAGGCCCCTTAGATCAGGTTTGGAGGGCTATTAGGTCGGTCCTAGCCAAGAGTGGGTTTTTGGAGAGATCTTTGGATTTTACTTTGGAAACTCATTGAAGTACACTTGATAGTTCTTGTGAGTGGTTTTGACATCCCTCTCTACATCAATATTATCAAGACCTTTCAATTTGGACCTAAGCTACATTAGCTTATCCAATGATTTTCCATTTGGTTTGTGCCTCAATTTCTCAACGTTATCTTTCATAGTTCCTTGGATTTGTCTTATGGATTTGATATAATTTTTTTCTCATGTCTACCATATTGGTATTTTTATCTTATTAAATCTTCAAAATTATCCCTTACCTTATCCATCTCTTCCTATTGTTCAAGGATTAAATGGATATACTAGGGAATTAAGTCCCTCCTAAAGGTTATCGCTTTTATGGTATGAATAAAACTTGAATTATCATTCTACAAATGTCTATTTGATAATATTTATTAGTGAGATATTATATTTACCTCTATTATTAGAGGAATATTATTCTCATGTACATTGTTCACATTCCTCATGAGATCTAGGAATTGGACAATTATTTGATCTAATTGATAAATCTATTAATTGAGTAAGAAGGGCCCCTACTAAATCAATAAAAAGATTCACACTGCATAATATTTATAAGAAAGTATCTCTAATAGTGGAGGTTTCCAATTTTTAAACTGCTACAAGATGGAACTATGAGAATCAATATGCAAAAATTTAGGATGGGGCACACATGGCAAGTGGGTCAAGCAAGCATAGAGGTCTTTCTCAAAGCCTTATAGGAATTCTAGAATGATTTTAATGATAGGATTGAAAAGGGAAAAGAACATATCCAAACACAAGATGCAAGATTGAACCAAGAGGAAGACATCACAAATGAAGAATACATGGTTTTTGGAGCTCACTTGAGCATGAAGAAAAATATGGGCAACACCAATGACTAAACAACAAGGATTGATTTTGCATAGTTTTTGTATATGTACTTTCTAAATAGTTTTGTATTGATATCTTGCAATTTATTATAGTGTAAATTTTGGATATTGTGCACAGACCACTTAAATCCTTGTTGTATATTGACCAACATTTTATGTAAAAGGGGTAGTTTTTTAAGGATAAAGGGCAATCTATATGGAAATTTTGATTCTAGTTAAACAGGCATTGGCATATACTGTAAAGGGTCAGGTAGAGGCCAAAGAACAATATCTATATACTTGTAATGATGCATTTGTCATGTTTTGATTACTCTATATTTAATACAAAAAAATCATAATTTATCTAATTATATGTTTTAACAAAAAAAATAGATCTTTCTAACTATCTAAAGAATTCTAGATCAAATTTTAAAACTAATACTATCAAAATAATAGATACAAGCATGATATTTGAAGAATACTACAATAGTCTTCTTCATTGTTCTCAAATGCTCTGATATGACATGATAGAAATACACCCTAATTCCAATAGTATGATTACATTTAATTCTCATTGATCTATTGACATGGAACCTTTGATATTAGTGAGCACCTTTGACATCAATGACAACATATATTCAACAACCTACATACAACTGTATGCTCCAAGAGGCTTTATAAAATATTGATGTCTCAACTTTTGTCAAATCAAATGATGTAGCAACCTTGTTTGAGTGTACATGCAAGAAAAAATGTCAGATACTATATCCCCTCAACATAAATTACCCTCGCTTGAGTTATAGAACAAACATCAAGCTTTATAATGGTAATGATGGTCATTAATAAAGTTGGGGTTATGCATACTCTTATAAATAATGGATCATGTCTTAATGCTTGTATCATTTATCTTCTAAATAAAATTGTGTTGATACGAATCTCATAGAGCCTAATGATCTCTCTATGTGTGGCTTTGATAATGTTAGTAGGAATCCATTGTGGATGATCAAACTACCCCTTAAGGTAGGGCCTGTGATTTTTCCTACCCTTATCCATATCATGCCAGGACATCTTTCATATAATATTGTCCTAGGTAGACTACAGATTCATGCCATGAAGGGAGTCCCATCTAATATTCAACATGAGATCAAGTATGAATATAATAACAAGATATATATGGTAAAATCGGATGAACAGAGTTATAATTCAAAAGTTGAAGTTGAACATAGCACTTCCAACTCTCTTAATACTTTGATTCCAACTTCAAAGGTAGAACCTATACATATTGAACATAATCATGATTGTATCTCACCTATAACAAAAATATTAGATGATGATTGGGATTCAATAGTTTTTACACCCTCCTTTGTGGGAGACTACGAAATATCACAATATCAACCTAAGGATTCTTATGTTTTATTTTTCCAATGTTGTTCTACATCAAAAAATCCAAAAATTTCACCTCGTAATGAGGATGGGGGCTCTTTAGCTTTTTTCCCTCGTGTGTTGGTGATGCCTGAATTTTTTTAAAAATAAAAGAATTCTCATTTCTATGAAAGAAACAATTATTCTTAGAAACATTCAAATAAAACTTCTTCATCTAAGTTTGAAAAGTGTTATAGGCTTGGAACAAAATCCTCCATAAAAATGGATACAATATAAAAATGGAACAAAATGATACGGACCAAGTGAAGTCTATACCATACTTTTCTAAAAAGGGTTTAGGTTTCCAACCTCTATCCCCATCTTCATCTTGTGCTACATCATCTACTATATTTATGACTTCTTGTGGTAAGTGAGAAAGCTTTTCTTCACACGAGAAAGGAATGTATCCTACTACTTATCCTTTATCCAATCAAGAGAATATTTTTAAAGGCTTCTCAAAGCTTGCTTGATTACTCTTCCTCCTCCAACATGAAATAAATTTTATATCAATTACTCATTTTGTGCATATCATTGAGTGCATGATCATTCCACCAATGAATGTTAGGCCTTGAGTAGTAAAATACAACAAATTAGTGATTGTGGTGCCCTCCAAAGTGTTGATAGACCTAATATTTACAAGAAATAATGATCTTTATTCTATGGTATTGCTTCTCACTATGTGGAATTTGTAGCTTCACATGTTTTCTCATTGCCATTCATGGTGGTACTATCTTAAGTGCAATCATACCATATTTTCCATGGTACCAACATGATAGTCTCTTGTGTGGTTTTTTTTTCCTTCACACTCGGGGGGAAAGTATAACTAGATATGGGAGGTGTGTATGATTTTCAAGGATCCCCTCTTCATACATATTTCTCCATAAAATTTCAACATAGCAAGTATGTTGAAATTTTAAGGGGGGGCATATCCCTTAGCCATTTCATAGATTTCTAGTGAGATTTGACTTATTAACATATCCCTTTAGTGGTGGTGTTGTTCACAATGTACCTAGAGGGATGGTTATCAATTCATACCCTATGACACTAAGATTTGTGTACCACTTGAAGTAATTTTTTTCCCATGCGACGTTAAATGGTCCCCCATGATGTTAAACTTTTGTGCACTCCTTGAAGCATGATTGGAAATATAGTCCATGTATTTGGCATAATGTAGCTTGCTAATTCATAAATTTGAACATTTTTAGCACATTGGCCACCTATCATAACACAACTTACTTACCAATGGAACCATGTGTTTCATGATATACCTAGCATAATTCAGCTTGCTAGCCTTGTTGAACCCATCATATTGCATGGAAACCTATCATAACACAACTTGATAGCCAATAAATCTATGTAGCTCATGAGTGAATGAACATCCTCATGAGATAACCATTTTGTTTAAATAGCAGATTTGATGGACGATATTTTGTATTTGAGAAAAAAATAATATTGAGGTCTCTTTATCTTATTGATTGAAATCCTTTTAGTACTAACCTTGCGTTTTTGTTTTGTCATTATTATATATTACATGTTTAAATTGTGTTGACATTGTGTTGACATTTTATGAAGTTGGAGTATGTGCCTACTAAGGATCAAGTTGTTGATATTTTCACAAAGGCTCTTCCAAAAGATACTTTTGAGTATCTCCAAGAGAAGTTAGAGGTCATTTCCCCTCCTTATTTAAAATAGATGCATAAGTGTGTGCATATATCTAGGAAGTATTTAAAGATATATCTCTTGGTTCTAGATTGATGTTGAAGGCTAACTCTCAGGGGGAGTAGGCAGTGGTGGTTGATGGTTTGTGTAGTCAGGTGGAGCATATAGTGTGATCCTAAGGGGGAATGTGTAGTAAAAAGTGGGTGTAATTGTTTGTTGGTGTTACAAGTGGTGTATTAAATTGTTTCCCTTTATATGTTGTTAAAGAGCTAGGGAAAAAGAGATGGATGAGTTTATGGCCCTTTTCCATTGATGTCAAAGGGGGAGAAACTTAAAGTGATTGAAAAACCATAAAGGGAAAAATAAAAAAATGGAGAGCTACAAAAGTGGATATGGTATTAAGACCATATGGGGAGAGAGTATATAGAAGAAGTTTGTGATAAGAGAGGATGAAGAGAAAGAGTTGTCCGTATCAGGGGGAGTACTTCATATTGAAGTATTTTTCTTGGTTGCTTTTGTTATTGACGATTTTTTAGAAAATAGGTGCTGCCATCAATGACAAAGGGGGATATTGCTAGAAGTTTGGAAGTTTGAGTTGGTTGCATGATTTTCTTGGCTGTTGTCATTTATTACAAACTATTGTATGAAGAGAGTGTTGGAATGATGTTGGTGTTGATGATGTCAACCCCTAGCATTGGAGTTGTTGGTATTGATGGCAACACATGTTGGTGTCATCATTGTTAGTTGCAGAGGTTGTTGGTCTGACTTGTGATTGAGGAGATTTTTGTGGTTGGAAAGTATTGTATATGTTATAGATTTGTTGAAGAGATGTTAGTAGTGTTGCTGATTAAGTTGGTTCACCTGATTTTCCAAGTGCTTAAATGAGAAAAAAAAGTTCAGAATGATAGGGTGGTGTTCAATATTTTTCTCTAGATTTATTCATGGTTGAAGAAATGCCCATGCAATTTGGACATGATGATTAGAGGTGTTCAAAGGTGTTATATCTATAGTTTTAGGTTATGGATCATTCTGCAATGGTAAATTTGTTTGACAATATTTATTTCTAGTAAAATAGGGTGTCTAGAAGAAATGAGATTGCTTTCATTTCTCTGTAGTGAAGTTTCTAGTGTTGCAGATCTAGGAAAAATTATTATAATGTTTTTATCTAACTTCCCTTGAATTTTTAGGTGATGAGTTATCTCATGAGGTTTGTTGGTGTGTTGGTGTCTGAGCTAGTATGTCTAGTTGCACAAAATGAAGGTTTTATTGAGTTTTAGGTGGTTGCAATAGTTGTACAAAATATTTTGATGATGGAATATTTTGATATGTTTTATGGATGATGTGGAGAATTATTGTGTGGTCCAGAAGATATTTTTGGGCCTTGAGAGGTGTTTTTGGAGTCACTTGTTAGTTTTAGTGTAGGTTTACTTAACCCGGTGTGCTATCACTGATTGTAAAGGATAATTGTTGTTTGATGAAGTATTCAGAAGCATGTCAGTGTAGATTTGGGTCCCAATTAAGTACTAGAATGGTTTGGGTTATAATGTCCCCACCAAGGAACACTAGAGGACAACACTAAGCTAGGTCAACTAATATGCAAGTTAGAAACATCATTCCTCATGGAATTCATTTGAAGCATGAAAACAAGAAATAAAATGACCACAATGAAAAAGCTATGATGGTGGATGAGGATATGGATGAATAATGGAAGGCGATGAGTGATGTGAAATAATCTATAGAGACCATGGTGGATGGAGAGTACTTTATTTACTAAAGGTGCCTATTTGCCAGGTTTTCACTAGGGTACTTTCCCAAAGCACCATTGAAGTGGTTTTCACTAGAGCACGATTTTTATCTTTACTATTTTTAATCCCTTTTTCTATTTTTTTTATGTTTTTATATTTTTATATTTTTTATATTTTTTTGTATTTTTTGCTGAAAGATTTTAAGCTCATGTTGAATCACCTAGTGGTGCTGATGTATATGCCTCTTTCATGACATTTCATTGATATCCTACTTGAATAATTTGCTTTGCCAAGATATGTGCACTTGAATGCAACTTTTGAGATTCTTGATTTGCTTTGTTGATACCAAGGTTAACTTTGTTTCTATGTGCACATTGTAATAGAATTCCTTCTGAATCCTTATGATGAAGGGTTGTTTCCAATACATGGTTAATGTGAAAATTGGATATCATGCATGGAGGTGAGGATGGTGTTGTATGTTTAGGAATAAAAGATGGATTGGTTGATAGTTTGGAACCTTGGATTCTCCAAACTTAAGAAGATGAGAAATGATGGGTGGATATAAAAGTGTTCATGTAATTAGGACCAACTACTTGATATACTTTGTACATCACTTGGGAAGCCTGCTTGTGCCTTTGTGGAAATCTTTGATGGATACTTTTCCCTCTTTTTATTTTTCCCCATAGTTTCTTTGATTAATGGATTTTGATAGGGATAATATTTATCTGTATCATTTGGTATCCATGTGTATTTGATTTGTCCTTCATGCTTCGCTACTTCTTTTTCTTTGATGAAATTCTTCATGCTTTGATTCAAATCTTTCTTTTGATGTTGGTCCCAATTCGCAGATGGGGTGATGGGTGGATCAAGATTCATGATGTGGCTGGTTTTAGTATTGGCATTGGTTTCATCATAAGGATTCTTTGTGCTCCCTATGTTGACGTTTTCTTGAGACATAGTTGCCCCCAATATTATAGAGGTATTAGAGATATGTTTAGATCCCTTAATTTTCAAATAACCAAGACCTTGATGCTTAAGATTGCCAATAATCTGCACTGGCTCTAGGATACCCTATTTATGTAGGCCTAATCCTCTGCCTTGATAATTCATCTTTTGAAACATTTTATTTGCAATAAGATATTATCTACCTTTGAAATGAGGTGCTACTCCTTCTTTTCTCTATTGTGGATCTTTAATGGTTATAAATTCTTCATTGATAAGATATCTTGCCCTAAAAAAGTTAAGTGATCCAAGTTTATAAGTGATAGGATCCTCCCTAAGTGGGATAACTTCCTGATTCATATCTTTGGCTTGATCTTGTGAAATATCAGATTTTAATACTTCTTCAAGAGGTTTTGATGATTTACTTTCCATGTAAAAGTCTCCCTCATGATTCATTTTTTATATGCCTTCATAGGATGTTTCTGATTCACAACTTCAGTAGAAGCCTTCTTCATGGCCCATTTATGATATGTCTAGATTTTTCTATATCTTGATCATGTGTACAAATGTTAAGAGTAGGAGACTCTTGTTCCTTGGTAATGATATCAAAAGTATGAGACTCCTTTTTTTGAATGAAGATCATCTACATATCCATTAGGAGTAAGCATCTCATGGATAGATGGAGGAATATATTCTATATGGATATGATCTTCATTTGTGACATCTTTTTTATAGATTGGAGAGTGTCCATTAGATCATTGTAGTATCTTGGAGATATGAATTCTTGATCTTGATTAATTTTGGAATTTATTTTGACATGCTTCAGATCAAGTTCTTGACATGGGTCAGTTTCAAAGGATGGATTACTTATAGAGGGTTCCTAGATATCTTCATTAGGCATGGGAAGTGGCTCAATATCCTCTTGATATTTGAGTGTACTTGGATCAAATGTTGAGTTGAGGATCCCTTTAGTATATGTAACCATGAGGTCAAAGGATGTCAATATGTCTTGGAAAGGACCATTTCTGTACTTTGGTGAAAGATGTTGATCATGCTTTGGAAACATTCTTGAGATATGTCTTTTAACTCATTAGGTGATGTAGAGACATTTTCAACATGATCATTGGTTGATAGATCATGGATTATGTCAATAGGATCAAATAATTCTAACACTCCTTGAAATCGATCATTGTTTGAGGGATTTTGATCAGGATTAAAATGTGACTCTTGATGTATGTTGATTTGATCATTGGATGACATGGAAACATCTTCAAGGTGCTCATTGATGGGTAGATCTGGATCATTGTTTTCAATAATTGAGGTGGATAGATTGTCAATGTTTTCAACCATAGGATCAAATTATGTTAACATTTATTGAGTTGGATTATTATTGGGTATTGTTTTTGGATTTTGATCATGATTGAAAAGTGATTCTTGGTGTATGTTGATTTGATCATTGGATGATGTAGAAATATCTTCAAGGTTTTCATTTATGGATAGTTGTGATTGATCTTGGAGATGTGATTATTGATCTTTGATATGGGGTGATTGGGTTTATTGTTGATGTTGTTGATCTTGATATCCAACCTCCTGAAATTGGAGATATTGTTCCTGATGTGGTTTTGGGCATAAATCAATGCTTTGATGACATGGTTTAGCGAATGGAAGAGTGTATTTATTCTGGGGTGGAGATGTCTCTTGGTAATATGAATCAATGAATTTTCTAAGTATAGAAATTTGATCTTTATTTTGATTTTGACACCCTTGATATAGTTAATTTTGTTTTTGTTCAAGTATATTTGGAATGTAGACTTGTGGTGCTTGTATGGGATCATGGAAAAATTGGTTTTGTACAATGTTATGATTTGGGATGATGTTCAGATTTAGCATTATAGGTTGAAATGGAGAATTGTGGTGGTTGGGAGACACATTGCTTTGATATGGGTAACTTTTATTTTGCATTAGGTTACCTTGACTTGGATCAATACATGGAGTTTCTAACATATTGTTTGGACTTTGAACGAAATTTGTGTGATTCACAAACATATCTATCCCAAAGTTCACCAAGTGTGGATTTGATATGTTCATTTTTGGTAAGATTGTATTTGGTATAGTCACATTTGTCATGTATGGATTTGGTGGGATAATGTTGTTTGGAAGAAGAATTATGCATTGATTGTTTGGTTGATAGATTTGTAGGTTTGGAATTTGATTTAAATATACCATAGGAAAAGGTGTTCCAAAACTTAGATTGGGCATATGCACATTTGTTGTATAATTGAGGTTTTGTGTTCCAAAATTCATTTTGGGAAAACTCACATTTGTTGTATCATTGAGGTTTGTAGGAGATAATTATCCTATGTATGGATTGTATAAATGTGATTTTTGATAATCAATTGGCATTTTAAGGTTTTGATAGTTTCATTGACTTAGATCACTCATGATGTATGGAGAAATTTTACACTCCATGTTCTTCTTGTGTTTTGACCTTGTTCCAAAAATGAACATCTAAGGTGTTTAGGACCAATGATGAGATGAAGGATGAAAGGGGTGAATGATATTGGTGTTTAAACTTTTAGGAATTTTGGATCAATGCTAGACTTTAGGACTTCACGATTTTGGATTATGGATTTTGGATTTGATTTGGATTTGATTTGGACTAAGTATATGAAGAAGGATTCATCTACACATACTTAGTAAAAAAAAATGATTTTTGTTTTGTTTTAAAGGATTTTCCAAAAGTCTAGAATGAAGGATTTTTCCAAGATTCTAAGAGTTATTTATGAAATGGGATTTGATTGATGTTTGAGATGGATGAAATGATTGGTTTTTTTGATCCTAAGTGAACCTAAGAGGGACTTGTTTATAGGACCAAGGTTTTGAAGAACATGCTTTTCCATAAGAGTACTTCAAACCAAAAGATCAAAGTTTTCTCAAAAGACCCTAAGACAAAACATAAACAAGTGCATGTGTGGGGTTCAATTGATTTTATCTTGATTAATGAGTTTTCTTTTACCACATCCAATGTCTTGCTTAAGTTTCAAACTGAATGTCTATGCTTCAATTCCTTTTCATTCCACAAGGTCCATTATGTGGAAATCAAGCGAATCAAGGCAATAGTTCCCTAATGTTGACTTTAGAGAGAGAAAATTGAGATATAGACCCAAATACTTAGAAGCCTCTAAGGATAGAATCCCTAGGGACAAGCAATAATATATGGGCTTTTCAAAGTTATTTTCTCTTTCCAAAGGGTTTGAATTTTGATGACCTTGTTGAATGTTTGTTTCCAATGTTTTACATCCAAGCAAAGTGTTTTGATTCCAAAATGATGCACAACCCTAGGATAGAAAAATATAATATTTGTTGAATTATCACTTGGATAAATCCAGCTGTTCTTATTCAAAGTGGATGATTAGAAGCTTGACCATATTGGATCCCCTCCACAACACACTTCTCGGGTTAGCCAAGCTTCCGTTCTCAGGAATCTCCCATTATAAAATTTTCATCTCTGCTTTGAACCACAAGTACGTGGGATAGCTTTAGAATGACCATTCTTGCACCAATAAATACATAGGGATTTTGCTTTCTATAACAAAGGCTCTGATAAAGGAATTCTATTCATGGAGGATCATCCATAAGACAAGAGATCATTGCTTCCCTTATTGTCGGAATAATCCTCGTGATACTTGAACTTTCCTCAAGTACCCACACTTATGTGCCGAGTGGAATTCGCTTGGATTTAGTGTGTTCTTAGTTGGGTCGTTCCCTAGGGTAATTAATTTTTCCCACCAGGCAGGCCCTCTAAGGATAAACAAAAGTGAGCAAGCATATCCATAGTTTGATCAATCTTTGTTGAGAAACAAAGAGAGAACCCTCGCGATATACTTCACTCACACTAGCAATATTTTATTCAATTTTTAGAATCCAAATTGAAGTGTGGAGGTAACCACTAATACAACTTAATACTATGGTATGTGCAGGATCATCATGGGAAAAAAAGGCCCTTAGGTGGCAATAAAATTCAAAAAAATCAGAGTTAGACAAATTGACGTTAAAATTTGAATAAGTTATCTATATTATTTTAAAAATATTTAACAACAGAATTTGTAGCAAATTGAATCTAGTTTCTAAACTACTAGGTTTATTTTGAAAAAAAATATATATTTGGTGAAAATTTAAAATTTCAATATAGTAGTACTTAAATTTTAGGGAAAAAATAAGTAGGTGTCTGTCTGACCACCCTAACCACAATAAAATGATAATATTATTTTATAATATTTTATATATAAGTAAAGGACTCATGTCCCGATGTGATGCATATTTTTTTGTAATTTTTTTCCAATTAAATAATTAATTATGAATTTTTTATTACAAATTTTAAAAAATATAAAAACTTGTACGTCTAACCACTTAAGTTGGTCAAAATTTCATGAAATTCAAAAAAAAAAAAATCCTATATTATGCAAAGCATAGAATGTGATGCATGTTTTGGATTCAAAAAATGTGATACCATTTGAAAGCTATAGATTTTTTTCAATTGGGACTTTACAAATAATTCAAATAGAAAATAAATAATTATTATTTATTAAATTCAAAATAAAGCATAATTTAATTGGTGGAAAGCTAAGAATATCTGTTAGTAACCCTTTTTCTTTCATCAATTTTGGGTATAAAAAATGTCATCAGCCACATGGGCTATCATATCACTTACATATCACCACTTTTTGGCCCATCATGATCCTGCACATACCCATTACAAAAAAGTCTTTTGATTCTCAAGATATTCGTGACGCGTGTGAGAAGCACATATGTCTTTTTAAATGATATTACTTTGGATTAGGGATTACAAAACATAAAAGGAACATGTTCATTTTAATCCTTCAAAACCAAGAATGTGAGTTCTTTTTAAGCACCAAATTTGAAGTGTGAGATGTGTTTGTTCAATTATTAAGTCCCAAACAAAATCTAGTAAGTTTCTAATGTTCTTTTTAACCCTTTGATTGTTATTTTTATAACCCAAAAGATATTTATTTGAGTCCTAAAAATTGAGGATAACAAAGCCTTAAGAATGGGATTATAGTTGCTCCCAAAGTGTTTAAAAACACTTGTTACAATCATGTGATAATAGTTTTTCTTTCACTTCCATGCTCCATGATCCTTTAAAACCTACAATCCAAGCTCCAAATGTTTGATGAAATCAAGAAACAAGAAGATATGAGGGTTAGATAAATGACTAAGCATAAAAAACCCTAAAATTTACACCAAGTTTCATTGTGATTTAACATTAGGTGAAAATTTAAAAATTTTACCTCTATCAAAGTTGTAAAACACCTACACCATTGAATAGCTTATGAAATTGTACCCCATTTCAAAAAAACAATCTCCAAAATACACCAAAATATGACCAAGATACGACCAATTTAAGATTGAGTGAAAAAGCACGAAAGAAAAGGCATTGCCATTTGAAACATAGATGCAACAATGCTATTTCAGTGCAAACAATGATGTTGGAATTATAGTGACACTGTTTGAGGATTTGAGTGGTGCTCCGGTGAAACAAGCATCGCTATGTGAAAAAATAGACACCGTTTATGCATCGCTATTTCCTTTAGCGGCGTTCTTTGACTTGGAAAGACAAAAAACATAAAAATGACAAAAATGGCAAAAAAATTTTTGTTAATTTTGAGATTTATGCCCTCCTTCTAGTGCCAAAATGTGAATGGTGATCTTAGATCTACACAAACACAAAGAACAAACACCTAATTAGTCCAATATGAAAGTTATAAACATAATTCCCCATGAGATTCATTTGAAGCATGAAAACAAGAAATAAAATGAAGAACACAATGAAAAAGCTATTAAATCCTATTTAAATGCTCAAAATCTCAATCCCATGGGGGAATTGGTGCCATTTTGATGTGGAAAATGGCCCTTTCCCAATTCCTTGCAAGCTTGGTGATCAATGATGAGGATTTGATGCTCCTTGGTGAAATTTCTCCATAACCTAGCTATGGCAATGTGAAAAATGGATGAAAATGGATAAGGATGGATGGAAATTGCTCAAAATTTGAAGATAGTAATGTTGCATGAAGTTGCCTATCAAATTCCTAAGATTGTGGATCCAAAATCAATATAGAAGACCTCTATTTATAGAAGAGAATGATGGAGAAAGAGGTAAAAGGGATGAATGTGGGACGAAAGACCAACCCATAGCAAAAGGCCACTTGTCAACATGTGAGTGGACAAAGGTAGAGCACATTTTGATGAATGTGCACATAAATTATATTAGGTGGATATTTGAAATTGTTGAAATGACAAGTTGGAGGGAGAAAGAAATGGAGTCAATGCCACTTGGCTCAAGGAAAAGGACATGTAAGATGATTTTAATGCCTTGTTGGATGTACACACCCTTTTGGAGGTATTGGTACTCTAAAATGTAGGTTCTAACCATAAGAGTTTTCCAAACACTTATAACATTCTTGGACAACATACATGGACAATTATGTAATTAAACCTTCTACTCTTTAGGTTCTGATAGACCTAGGTGGGTGAACCTATATGAGATATGCAGATTTGAAATTAATTTCCTGCTGAACAGTCTATCTACAATGGCAAGTAGGCATGGACAAACAAAAGGAAACCACAACTAATCCTACCACTCAAATTAAATTAATGGTTTTTGAATTAATTCCTTATTTATAATGAATTTATTACTCTGGGATATGGTAGATCAGTGCCTTCTTTCTACTAGGCAATGGAGTCAAAAAATGTTACTGATTATACATACATATTTCTCCTTGACATAATTTAAGTTGTTAGACACTTTACGGGATGAAATTTCGATGACTGGCATGTGACTTCATTAATTTATGACTAGCATCAATAGTGTTGAAATTTTTTCTTGCTTAGCTCTCTTTCAATTATCCAAAAGAAGTCTCACATACACTATGATTCACTTAAAGGAATTTAATTCTGACTTGCAAACACCATTAAATGAAATCACACAAAGTGAAGAAATGCACTTTGAAGAATTAAAATATACTTGATATTTGAACTCAAATAATCAAAAAAACTACAAATTGGGGAGAACTAAACATAAAATGACAATTATGACATCACAACAACAAAAATCAGAGAGTAATTTAGTCAAGAAATCATCTCCATTACACTATTTCCAGAAGGTTTTTCCTTATTTTACATTATCTCGTTCCTAGAACCCCCCCCAGTTTCCAAAATATATACACATTACACCTGAAGAGTCACGACCCTTCACCGTTCTAGTTAAACCATTTAAATTGTATCATAGAGGATTAAAATATTCAATTGTATTGCCTTTCAGCAAATTAAATATTTCTTACAATAATCTCACCTTCGATTTTTTGATTTATCCCTTTCCACCTGTATTTCCTATCTTATCGGTATTTTATACTTTTCATTGCCTTTACTTTATTTTTCCATGGCTTCCATTGCATTTACCGCTCTATCGCGGGTTTGACTTTTCAACCTATGGTTATGCAGTGCCTAGACTTTACGGTTGACCTCATTGCTTACCGCATTACCGCGGTCTATCGGATGACCCCGTGTGGTACCGTGGTGGGCCTCCTTCGCCGTGACTGTCTCTGCTAATCGCTTCCTCCTGTTTGACTCTATTCACTATGACAGCTATCCCCACACTCACAACACTACTGTGGTCATTGGCCTAACTGCCAATGGTACTGCGGTAGCTTCCAATGGTTATCTTTGTCGCCTCATCATTTTTACCGCATTACCGTGGTCTTTATTTTAATGGCTACGGTATAGCGATAACTGCTCACTGACTTCCAACCGTTGCTTCATTGTTTACCGCCGCCGCTTACTCACTGCCCACCACAATACCATGGTAAGGTGGTAAAGGCTTACAGAATGCATATTAAGAGAGCAATAAGGATTTGAAATTCATAATAAAAATGGATGAGGAATAAAGCGAATGATTTTTGTGAAAAGATAGGCAAATATGGGCTTGAATGGATAAGAAGTCTTAGGATTTTAATTGAATTTTTTTGGTTCTAATAGTGGCTCCTGTTGGGGATGAGTGGTTGTGCAAGCACTACAAGAATCTAGAAAATCAACTGGGAGAGAAGACCAAGCAAATGATGAAAAATGAAAGCCATGGCAGACAAAGGGAATGAACAAATGAATGGTATAAAAGGAGCAAATGGAGAATGGAAAATGATCCTAAACTACTATACATGGAAAGGAAAGCAATGCTTTTAGAAAGGGAACTCCTGATAATGTCCATGTACTGGCAAACCCAGACCCTTCAAAATTTATTAAACTATTGTGCATGGAAAAAATATTTAAAGAGGGTTATTAAGAATTGTCCATGCACTGGCAATCCTCGACCATCTGTTGATCCCTAAGAGAGGAAATGCTTCAGGAACTACCCATGTAAAGGCAACTCCTACTCCTCTCTAGACATGTTCTATAGGAAATATGAATCCTCACCTCCTTTACCTGTTATCACAAAAGGACCTAGCCATAAAGCTTCAAACTTGCCATGCTTCCCCTTATCCTAACACCGAGCATTCAACATCAACACTAAGTCATCCTTTTCAAATTTTCTCTTCTTGGCCTTTTTATCAAAAATATACTTCATTTGTGACTGCAACTTCACATTATGCTTCTGAGCAACTCTTCTCACTTCGTCAAGCTCTGCAAGTTGTTCCATTATTTCCTCCATTGGATCAGAAATATCCAAGTCTTCTTGCAAAATAAAATTATAAACTGGCAAAAGATTCTGAAATGGCATCCTAGATTGTGTCCCATACACCAATTCAAAAGGAGATTTTCCAGTTTCCTTCTTCATTGTAATTCTGTCTACCCACACAGCCAATCTTAACTTTGAATCCCATGCCTTTTTGTTAGTATCCAGTATCCTCCTTATTATCTTCAAAAGATTTTTATTACTTGACTCTGCCTGGCCATTTGCTTGTGGATAGTATGGGGCAGAATAAGAAATACTAATTCCATATGTTTTTCAAAAATATTTAAACTCATCTGATCTAAAATGCATCCCATTATCTATGATCAATTTGATTGGAGTGCCAAACCTAGTCATAACATTCTCCATCAGAAAATTCACTACCACTTTACTCGTTGCTTGCCTAGTTGGAATAGCCTCCACCCACTTAGTAAAGTAATCAGTAGCCACTAGTATCCATCTATGCCCTCCACTTTATCTATCTTTTATTTCTCCAATGAAATCAAATCCCCATTGGTGAAAAGGTGCTTCTACCTGCACATGTCTATGTGGCAATGCTCCTTGATACTTCAGTTTTCCTGAAAATTTCTGACAAGCCTCACACTTTCTCACATATGCAAAGGAATCATTGAATACCTTAGGCCAATAATAACCAACCCTGAGAATCTTGTGTGCTGTAGTTTTAGCAGAATAATGGCCTCCACAGACCCCTTCATTCATTTCTCTCAAAACATATTTTCCCTGTTACTTCTGTTTGCACCAGAAAAAAGTTCACAGCTGCATGTGGGACATAAGCAATGACTTTAGCTCCAACAAGGTAAGGTCTAAAAGCCTTTGCTACTTTGACTAGTGCATAAGTCTAATTTTTCCATAATGTCATATTTCAATTCTGACCCTTGCAAAGATTTACTAAAAAAAGAAACAGGCTGCTCATGACCTTCATCATTTTTTGTAACATGATAATAGCTATGGTATGGAATGAAGCAAAAGAAAAAATCTGAAATGGCTTAGTAAAATTGGGGGACTTTAGGATAGGGGCTTCTTTGATAGCTCTTTTTATAGATATGAAGGGATCCATAGCTTCAACAGTCCAGTCCAATTTCTCTCCTATTTTCAACATTTTAAAAATAGGCTTAACAATTTCAGCAAAATTGGACACAAACCTCCTAACAAAATTTATTTGGCCAAAGAATGATTGGATTGCTTTGACAGTTTTAGGAATGGGAATTTTATCAATGGCATCTACCCTTTCAGGATCTATCCTAGCCCCATCTTTTGATACAATATGCCCCAAAATTTTACCCTCTGTGACAGCAAAATGACATTTTTTAGGATTAAGACTTATACCATACTCCAAGGATTTGATGAAGATCTTCTCCAAATCAGCAACATGTCCCTCTGCCCTTTTGGAATAAGCAGTGAGGTCATCTTGATATACCACCATTATAGCATTTATCAGATCTGCAAATTCCACATCCATGGCTCTTTGAAAGGTAGCTCCTGCATTTGTGAGACCAAATGGCATTCTTATATATATATGCATTCCCCATGGTGTAGTGAATGTTGTTTTGTATTGCTCAGATTCTTTGGCTTTGATCTAATTATATCCAGAAAATCCATCCATTATTGATAATAGCTCACATCATGTTACTTTGTGTAATATTTCCTCCATGTTTGGAAGAGGATAATTATCTTTTAGGGAAGCCACATTCAAATTTCTGAAATCTACACATAGTCTTATGTCCCCATTTTTCTTCCTGAATGGAACCAAATTTGAGACCCATGTTGAATGCCTAATGGGTTTTATGATACCTCCATCTCTAAGCTTTGCTAGCTTCTCTTGCATTTTGGGTTCCAATATTGGATTGATAGGCCTCTGCTTCTTTCTAAATGGCTTTGTGTCTGGCTTAAGTGGAATCTCATGCTGAAAAAGATCTTCTCTATATGCCTTCAAATCCTCATAAGACCAAGAAAACACATGCTTGTATTTTCTCAACAACGTAATCAGCATTCTTTTTATGGTTGGGCTTATTTTCTTTCCAATATAAACCCTCTTTGGTGCTAATTCATTTCCCAAATTCATTTCTTCAATATCTTCCTTCTTAACTAGTGTCTGCTTTATGAGGGAACGATCACTCCCATCATACACCCTCTCCAATGCCACAAGCCCTTTGGGAAGCTTGTTAGTTTTAAGCTGCAAAACTTCCTTCCCAAATACAGTCTGTTTCCCATCCACTTCTTCCACAAAAGCATTGAAATCAATCTCCTATGCTTCATATTGATCTATACAATGAAGAAACTTCAAAAGGTTAGTATCATCATCAAAAGCCTACCAACTATATATATTGTTAGGGATTGTTGGTCTTGTTTTAAATTCAATCTGAGACACTCCTACCAATGTCATATCATCTCTCTTCAAGGCAACATTAGCTAAAAAATCATCCATCAAGTTTTCAGATCTATCTACCCAATCAATTGAAAATGCATCAAATAGTTCCACTGTATCCCATACATCATTCCTATATTATTTCAACCTCTTGTTCCTTGCAGCATACTTTGATCTAATTTGTGACACAACTAATTTAGAATCTCCCAAAACAGACAACAACTTAATCTTATGTTTGATGGCCATGTTCAAACCAATCAACAAAGCTTCATACTCAGCCACATTATTTGTACATTCAAAATCTAATAAAAATGAATATTTAAATGTTGTACCTTCAGGAGATATGAAAATTACCCTTGCTCCATTACCTTCTTGACTGCAAGCCCCATCAAAGTACATTTTCCACACTACTTACTGATTTCTAGAAACAAGTCTATCAATTGGGTCAGTACTCACTAGTTCTAGCTGAGATAATTCAACTCTAAAACTCCCCAAATCTACAACACAGAAGCAATTAAGTTGTTCTTGAGGAACACACTCAACAATCTGATTCACCCTTGGTTCTCTATATAATCTCACCTCTTCACCATTAACTGGTATTGTGGCATATGATAAGTCAAATTGCACATTACCTCCAACTGTTGCAATCCATTTTCTTGATAGAAGCATTCCAAACTAAGGAGGTGTATCAATCATAGTTATATCAATTCTATAAGTAGCTTGTGGGTAGGCTGCTAATCTTACTTCTACATCTCTCATAATCCCGACTACTGGGACAAGCCTACTATCCATAGCATAACATTTACCACCCTCAATATCTCACATGCCCAGTTGTTTCATTACCCCTATTGGCATAATATTCATAGAAGAACTTGAATCTATCATGCAATTTCTTACCAATTTACCATTTATGAGTAGGGTAGTGAAAAATGGATCAACTTAAGGTATATTTATCAATGCATCACTTAAACAAACTTCTTTAACTTTTATCTTTCCTTTCTTATCAACAACTCCAATATTCTCATTTTGTTCAAAATTTATATTTTGATTCCTCCCACTAGACATTAATTGAATAGCACTTTCCCTATACTCCTTAATTTTCATCATTTCAAGCAATGGGACATACATTTTTAATTGAGATAAGTCTTGAATGAAATCAAAAGATGTACCTTCAGTTTTGATCACCTTCTTTGATTCTATCAATTCTCCTTTGTTTTCCTCTTTCTCCCTCTTTAATGTCTGATCCATCTTTTGTGTGTTCCTAGAGGATTCTTTCTTTTCTTCTTTGGGGATATATTTTTGTTCTTTTTTGTCAAGGTGTTGACCATTTGTCTTTTTTGATATTTCATGGGACATCTTTTCACTTTTCAAGAATATTCCTCTCGGAACACCTTCATTTTTATTTACTATTCTATTCCTTAGCTAAAACTTGCTTTTAGCTTGCTCAATTGCTGCAATAGTTAATCTCTTAATTTCTTCCTCAGATGGTCTCTTCATACTTCCCCTATTAGGTTGATATGATGTAGTAGGAAAATCTTGTTCATCATCACTTTCTTCATAATCAGAAAAAATTTGTTGCTCTGCCATGTGAACATTATATTTCTGATGATCAACATCATATTCATATCCTCCTTCCTCTGAAGATGAAAATCCCTTCTCTGTAGAGTGAAGAGTATGAGAAGTCAAATAAATGTTATTGTCTTATTCATTATTATCTTTTGTCATGTCTCTTCTTGATACTAACTAAGCTATTACACAATGTTCTGATGAATGTGGCATGTCACATACTAAACACCAAGGACTATTATCAACCATATAAGTCCCTCTCTTCTTCAAAGGGTCAGGTGTCTCTTTACTTTGGGGCCCATCCATCATTGGCTTTCCATTTCTCCAATTTGTATTATAAGGCATGTCATGTAGTCTTGGCCTCTCATTCCTATATGTGTTCTCTTTTTTATTTGGAGGAGCATATTGGGGAGCCTTTGGGTTATCCCTCTTGGCAATCATCTCTGCAGCTTTCCTATTATTTTCAATGGTGAGTGCTATCCTTTGAGCTTCAACCAAATTTTTGGGACCCCTATTCCTGAGCTCATAACCCGTCTTAGGATAAAAAGCTTTTAAATAAATACTCAGTGCAGCAGGATCAACCAATTTAGATCCAAGAGGTATCTTATTATGCAATTTAGAAAACCTCTGGTTGAAATCATAAGCTGATTCATTTTGATGCTTCTAAATAGTCACTAATTCATGCAATGCAAATTCAGGTGCATATTGATTCCCATATTGCTCAAGAAATTGTTCATAAAACACATGAATAGAATTAACAGAAGCTAGTGGAAAACTATTAAACCAATCTTTGGAATCTTCAATCAGTGACATCATAAATAGTCTCATTTGTATATCTTCATACTGCATATCTAAATCTTGCATAAAAGCATTAAAACTCCTTAAATGCTCCTTAGTTGTAGTAGCACTGCTCCCTACAGATTTTGGGACCAAACTTCCCCAACTGTTGTCCATAGGGTAAGGACATATCTGTAGTCTAGCCAAGTCAAACTGCCTAATCATGGTTGCATATTGTGGAGGAGGATTTTGGTAGTACTGACACTAGTACAATGGTTTATTATTTGCCACATATTTTTGTCCTTGTGGGGGTACATGTTGTTGATAAGGAGGTGGCTGAGCACCTTGATTCTATGGTGGAACATTTTGATATCTACCTTGATTCCCTGGCTGACTCTGGTAGGCCTGTGAGCAATTTGATGGGCCTACATTATTGTTCCCTTACCTATGAGGTGGCACATATTTTTATAGATTAGCCATTTGAGTATTGATCTGCACTTTCCTCAATCTCAATTCTTCAAGTTCTCTAATTGCCTGGAGCCTCTGCTCATATTCTATTCTTGTCCTTTCCACTTCTTATCTCTCATGTTCCAATCTTGCATTTATTTCATCCCTAGCCATAAGTTTAGAATTCTCCTTAGAGGCTACTTCATAGCCAAGTCCATCCTGATTTTATTCAAGAAATGCCACTTTCTGATGATAATCGTGTTGTCTTCTTCCTCTTTCAGCTTCACATTCAGCCATGAATTCTTCAACCTTCTTAGGATCTAGTTGATAAAAGGGATTCCTCTGTTCCTCAAGAGTGTGAGGTTCTCTGCAAGGGCAATCTTCATTTGCTAATGTTCCATATGAATTGTCTATCTCTAGTGATGCTTTCGATGTTTTATTTTTGTCTAATGGTCCCATGTCATCGGTCACCTTTTTACCTTTATCATTCTTCTCTGTCCATTTATTTTTGGCATTAGGACCATCACCATCTTTGTACAAATACCTTCTTCCTTGCATTTTGGGAGTAATTGAGATAGTTTGAACTCTAGGAAGATTTATTTTTGATATATATTTCAATTTATCAGTCTCAATATATTTTTTCATTCAGAGTCGCCACTCACTTTCAAAAAGTGAGAAAATCTGCAATTGTTTATTCCCAATGGAGTCTTCTACAAGATACTAACTCTATGACAAGGCTTATTTTCAGATTATGATCCCCAGCGGAGTCACCAAACTGTTGGTACTAAAAAATGTAGGTTTTAACCATAAGAGTTTTCTAGAAAATTATAACATTCTTGGACAATATACAAGGCCAATTATGCAATTAAACCTTCTACTCTTTAGGTTCTGCTAGACCTAGGTGGGTGAACCTATACGAGATATGCAAATTTTAAATGAATTTCCTATTGAACAGTCTATCCACAATGGCAAGTAGGCATGGACAGACAAAAGGACACCACAACTAATCCTACCACTCAAATTAAATGAAAGGTTTTTGAATCAATTCCTTATTTATAATGAATTTATTACTCTGGGATATGGCAGATCAGTGCCTTCTTTCTATTGAGCAATGAAGTCAAAAAATGTTACTAATTATACATACATATTTCTCCCTAACATAATTTAAGTTGTTAGACACTTTATGGGATGAAGTTTCGATGACTAGCATGTGACTTCATCAATTTATGACTAGCATAAATAGTGTTGAAATTTTTTCTTGCTTAGCTCTCTTTCAATTATCCAAAAGAAGTCTCACAGACACTATGATTCACTTTAAGGAATTTAACTCTAACTTGCAGACACCATTAAATGAAATCACACAAAGTGAAGAAATGCACTTTGAAGAGTTAAAATATACTTGATATTTGAACTCAAATAATAAAAGAAACTCCAAATTGGG
Organism: Sequoiadendron giganteum; assembly: GCA_007115665.2. NCBI lineage: Eukaryota > Viridiplantae > Streptophyta > Pinopsida > Cupressales > Cupressaceae > Sequoiadendron > Sequoiadendron giganteum. The sequence goes on from CM021102.1 coordinate 123,050,334, forward strand.
GAAAACTAAACAGAAAATGACAGTTATGACATCACAACAACAAAAATCAGAAAGGAATTCGGTCAAGAAATCATCTCCATTGCATTATTTCCAGAAGGTTTTTCCTTATTTTACATTATCTCGTTCCCATAACTGCCCCAATTACTGAGTTTTCAAAATATATACACATTACATCCGAAGAGTCATGACCCTTCACTGTTCTAGTTAAACTGTTTAAATTCTATCACAGAGGATTAAAATATTCAATATATTGCCTTTTGGAAAATTAAATATTTCCTACAATAATCTCACCTTTGATTTTTTGATTTATCCCTTTCCACCTGTATTTCCTATCTTATCAGCATTTTATACTTTTCATTGCCTTTACTTTATTTTCCCATGGCTTCCATTGCATTTAGCGCTCTACTATGGGTTTGACTTTTCAACAGGCAGTTATGCGGTGCCTAGAATTGACAGTTAACCTTGCTGCTTACCGCATTACCACGGTTTGTCCGATGACCCCCTATGGTACCGCAGTGGGCCTCCTTCGTCATGACTGTCTCTGATACTGCTTCCTCCTATTTGACTCTATTCACCACAATGGCTATCCCCACACTCATCGCACTACCACGGTCACTGGCCTAACTGCAAGTGGTACTATAGTAGCTGCCAATGGTTATCTTTGTCACCTCATCATTTTTACCATGTGATCGCAGTCTTTATTTTAATGGCTACGATATAGCGGTAACTGCTCATTGACCGCCAACAATCACTTTGTTGTTTACCGCCGCCACTTACTCACCGGCCACCACAATACCGCAGTTAGATTTTGGGAGACCACGGTAAGGCGGTAAAGGCTTACAAAATGCATATTAAGAGAGCAGTAAGGATTTGAAATTCATAATAAAAATGGTCGAGGAATAAAGCAAATGATTTCTATGAAAAGATAGGCAAATATGGGCTTGAATGGATAAGAAGGCTTAGGATTTTAATTGAAATTTTTTGGTTCTAACAGGAGGTATTTTTGAATTTGAAGAATATTCCCTCTTTGATGCCATGTTGAGAGAAAAAAAGAGATTTAATAAATCAAATAAAATGATTTACTTGTGCAAGTTGCAAAAGCTAGAGGATTTGAGGGATTAAGATTAAGAGTAATTAGGATTTGATTAATTTAAAAGGAGATTAGTTGATGTAACAATTTGATTTAGATTTTTGGATTGATTTAAATAAAAGTTGAGAGGAATGTGAATGTAGACTTAATTAAATAAAGTTTAATTTATTTAATTAAAGAGAGTTTTGTTAGTTTTAAATCAAATAAAGGTTAATTTATTTAATTTAAAGGAGATGAAATGATTTATTTAAAAAGAGGAACGTTAGGATTAAATAAAATTGATTTATTTAATCAAAGAGGAATATTAGGATTAATTAAATAAAATGATTTATTTAATTAAAGAGGCAATATTAGGATTAATTAAATAAAATGTTCTATTTAATTAACATAAGAAATATGATTTAATCAAATAAACTGATTTATTTAATTAAAAGAGGAATTATGATGAATTAAATAAATAAATATTATTTAATTAACTAGTTAGTAAAGAAGTGATCAAGGAAGAACTAATGTTAGTAAGTCGAGATCATGTGTGTGATGTCAATCAAGATAATTTGAATGTCTACCATAACATGATAACCCAGTCCTAGGTCCTCTAAGGTTCCTCAACTATACTACTCACAATCAAGATAACTAGAACATCACATCAACATGAAAGGATAACATGAGTAATCTAACATTCATGGTTCATTTTAAAGCACCGCATTAAATGTTTGTGCATTACTTACTTCCATAACATGTCAACTAATAATCAACACTAAAGATCATTTCTAGCTAACTAACATATGCAAGATGCATTACTTTACAGTATTCATTACAAGAAGAATTCATCATTAACTATTACATCATTACAATAATTACAACTTGATGCTTCCCCTAGTACATGTGGGAAGATTACATTAGATTACAATAAATGTTACAATGGAAGTACTATCCAATATACAAGTGCATGAAAGGTTTCCTTCTCAAACTAGAATAAGAACTGGAGTCCACAACACAATGATCAATCTCCATACACATGAACATGCATCAAGAATACCCAATGGAGAAAAAACACCAACCTCCTGACCATGTGGAACCCTGAGGTCTACCCCCCGTGCTAGGAGATAACACAAGGTCCCACATACAACAAACAATCAAGAAAGCAATAGGCTAACATAAACAAGGGCTATACATGACTCCAACACAACACTACTAACAACACCAACATCACTAACAATGCTTACATCACTTCTAGAGGCACTCAAACAACAAGGAGTAAATGCAACTAGGGAATGCTAGACTGCAATAGGGAGGATTTTCATCACATAGCTCAATATGGGAAATCCTAGTAGATATTTTGAGGCCTCGACCCCCATCCTAGGTTATCCTGGTAGCCTCTCATGATCCCCAAACCCCATATAAACTCATGTGGAACCAACGTACCTTTCATGAGGAAAAGGCAATTGATCTTATCATTCCAGGACTTCCCATCTCATCTCAAGCCTAAACAAGTACTTGATCCATGAGTGAGCCATACATTATTCTGATTAATGTGATTTCTACCCAACCCCCTAGTTCACTATTAAGGTTATCATTGGATTAAGAAACCCTCCAATGGGTTATCCTAGACACCACTTTAGATTTTGACCCCCATTGAGAGACACTCCACCTATTATCAACTAGAAAACCCTACACAGTGCAAGGTATTGACCATCTTGCACTCCAATCAAATCACATGAATCCATACAAAGAGCAAGGAACTGACCATCTTGCACATTTATCATAATCACATGAAACCATAAAAAAAAGAGGCAAGACCCTTAGGGTTTACATTTCACACAATACACATGACCCACAACATAGCCAAACCTCCTCCATGGTTATCAATCATAAGGACCATACATATAATTATCAGGGAAAACTTTAGTGGTGAATCTTTGCCAATTGGCGAATAATTGAAATCGAGACCTCCAAAAATGGTGAATAGTAAAGCAAACTGAATCGCCAAGTTTTACAAAAAATTATTCATCTCGATTAATTCGCCATGTAAACAATGCATTAATGGAACTGATTCACTAGTAGTTTATACCATAATTAAAAATATTAATTATATTTTGCAGTAATATTATATTCCTCCAATTAATTTTAGGGAAATATCACCACTAATAATAAATTACTGTTTAATTTTAGGGATATTTTAGCCTTCAATAGGGATTTTATCTATTGCCATCGATTAGCTTTTTAATCGGATGGTTGTAGGTTGATTCTATGACCTAATATGCACATGCTTTTTAAAAGGTTTGTTGAGGCCCGAATTTTTTTGGGCCACATGATTAAATCTAATCGTGTGGCCTAGAACAAATTTTGAGCCTCAACAAACCTTTTAAAAGGCACATGTGTATTGGGTCACGAAATCAACATGTAGCCATCTGATTAAAAAGCTAATCGATGGTAACATTTTCACTTTTCATTTAGACCTACTTTTAAATTGATATTTTTAAAAAACACTTAATCTGTGTGTGCTCCAATGCATTTTTTATAGTGAATTTATGCTTGGTGGCAAGGGGCTCTGCCCCTTGACCCTACTTGTATCGTGCCAGGAGTTATCGAGGTTGTTGTCCCTAGACTTCATGAGGGGGCGTTAGCCCCTCAACCCCCACAAGGGGGATTTTCCCCCTTAACCCCATCGGTGGCTGCCGCCCTCGGGCCCCTACTCCAATATTACAAAATAAAAATAAAAATGGGGGAACTATGCCAACCAACCATGCAAATTTTTAAAGGAGAGATTCACCATTGTATTTAATATTTTTAGTGATTATTCTCTAATATTTTCCACTATGTTTATTAATTTTACCAATTATGCATTAAGATTCAATAGGATTTTACAAAGAAAATGAATAATGTGTATAGATTCGCCAGGAAAATTAATATTTTTTTCAGAAAAAGGAAGGATTTGCCAGGATTTTACACCTTCACTGAGCGGTGGGGGGGGGGGTTGCTTAAAGTTATCCCTGACAATTATAATCCCTCCTAGGCCTTTGGAAACCAACCTTAAACAACTTGACACCAATGACACCCACTTTTTAAACAATTACAAAATCACCTAATCCATAACCAATACACATTGTAAAAAAGTTAAACAATTATTCATAGCATTATAACCATACAAATATTCTTAATAATACAACATTATTTCAATTCACCCATTTTCACTTAATCACATAATTAAAATATTATTAAACCCAAATAATTTATTTTTAGAAATAACTATAGTAGCAATATTCCAACTAATTAATTGCACAACAATTTTTTTAAATATTTTAAAAAAGTAACCAACATCCACTTATTGACTAGTTGGAAGAGGGAAATCCAAATATTTTAACATTTAATCTAACATTTAAATTGTATAACCTAAAATTTTACCCTCATTTACTAATAACTATATCATTTCACCTTCAAGTAAATAAGACTATGCAATGTAGTTTCATTTATCTATTATGGACTAATTAATCCACTTAATCAATTACATAATTTAATTATTCATTTTAATAATAAATAATTAATTTAAATCTTTTATCAATAGGATTTTATTTCTTCTCTTACCATACAAAAAAAAAAACTCTTTCACAATTCACCCTTCTATATTATAATGTAGTCTAAGGTAGGAGGTTCTGGTGAGGGACTGTCCCACCTCATAGCTTAAACAACTAAACACTTAGATGTTATAGATATACAACAAAAGCTAACAGATAATCAACATAAACATAAAAGATATGCCAGAACACATGACACAAGAATTATCTTGGGAAAACCCTCAAAGGGAAAAACCTAGCCTTCAAAGTTCACTCCTCATTATATTATGAACTCAAAAAACATTACATATGCAATTCGAGCTTTACATATGCTATTATACAGCCCAGGAATTACAAAGAACTCATACAATAATTTGATTTCATCATTTATTCCTTCTACTCCACGGTTTCTCTGATCTATGATATTTTTGAATCAAAACATTTCATCACCATGCCTCATGACTTCATTCTACCAACTTCTCTTCATTTGATTAGAACATTCTTCACACACATGACTCACACATATCGTGCCTTGCCTTCCTTTCTTCTCAATCTCCTCAAAACAATTGATCATATATATTTGCATCTATAGATAACATCAACTACATGTCGGCCCAACAAAATATGAAATGTGTTCAAAATATCAGCCCAAATCAATAATAAATTATCAATGCAAATCAATCCATGTCAGACAAAACATAGTAGGGACCCAAAAAAACATGTCTCAAACATGAAACACCTTAAAAAATTAGCCTCAAAGATCCACAACACACTAAAATCATCCTTTCGGCCATGAACATGAAAAAAATGAACTCCTAGAAGAAAATAACCAATCGCGAGCACAACAATTAATGTGAACCAACAAAATAGATAGATCATGATCTAGAAACATCCACAAGCATCATGAATCACCATAGAAGCATTCACAACAACTTAGGTTACTATAATCACATCATCTTCTTTCAAGAACACCAACTAAAGCAACAAAACAAATTAAAAAACACAAATACTCATAACTTGATCAAATCTTAATGCAAGCCTCTGAAACTTCTGGTGGATGAACTAGATATACTGAAAATTAAACCCTTTAATCTCAAAATCCTTATCGTCAATATAACATGAGCTAGCCATCACACTGAACTTCCATGTGTTGGGTCTCAAAAACGCTGGTTTGAATGAACCATGAGAGGTTGCCAAACTCTCACTACGTTATTGGTCAACTAACAAGCCCAACCAGTATGGTTGAACCCTCTACTCTTAAGGCTCTACTAGACCTAGGTGGGTGCACCTATATGAGCAACACAAATTTTGAGTTTATGTTTCCTACTTGATCTGACTATCCACAAATGGCAATTTAACAATTGAAAGATATGATCCTAATTTGGTATGAATTGTATATGCGATATCAAGGTATGAATTAATATGTTCAATTAAGAGATGTCAAATGAAATGAATAAAACTAATGTAATGTAAATAAGGGAGACCAGTGCCTTATTGGGTAAAACAGAGTCAAATGAAAGCCTTTTATTGAATGGTTTCTATCTAGCAAGTCCTCTAATTGTTTGGCATGTAACTATGAGTTTACAACTAGTATAAACATGCAAGGATGTAATTGATAAACCCTATTTGAGGCTGAAAATCAAATCTAATTATCTGATTCTTCCTACTAATCCAAATAACATTCCCAGATTACTGTAATTGATTGAAAGGAATTTTAATTCTTCTTTAAAGAATCTAATAAACCAGATCACACAGAAACAAAAAATGTGTACTGATAAATCAAATATATACTTGATACTTCAATTTAAACAATCAAGAAACATTAGATTGGAGACAATCAAAAAATCACAGGAATCCAACAAACAATTGATAGTAGAATGAAGCCACTAAATCAACAGCCTTTCATTATCTCCTTCAAAATTCATACATGCAACATAGTCTCCTTGAATATCATTTTGAGAATATAGTGGTTACAATAGTCTATCCTATTCTAAATCTATCTTCTTCCTTCTTCCTTCTATTATCCAACAACGGATATTTATACATTACTTTGCAAAAGGATGTGCCTTTTCGATAAAGTTTTAAGCATAAAATGTTAACAAGTTTATCATTAACTAATTTCTACTAAGCCACAAATGAACTGCAGACATTTGCTATGTATAATCCTAGTGCTTATGTGTGTTTGCATCTCCTAAAACATCACGTTTCACAATCTCCATCATCATCATTCGTTCTTTTTCTCACATGCTTCATCCCATGCTATGTCCTTTGCAGTGGTTGTGTTCAATATCTCTTGGAGTATCAATTCGTATTCCCCTTTCCATGTAGTCACTTCTTTTAGTTCTCCTTCATCATCATAGAACTTTGTCAATCTATCATTAGCAGCTTCTACCAATCCCTGCACATCACCTTGTAGTTCCTCAAATAATTCCCCATGCTTATCCATGATACGATTGCCATTTTCAATTCCTAAAGCATTAGGAGTACCCCTTTTCATTTCCTAAATTCTTTCTTTCATTCTGTCATCCACTCTCTTATGCTCTTTTATAGCATCCACATATTGTGAATGTTTTCCCCAAAGTTTATTCAACCAAGTGTTTAAAACAGCCTGCCTCTTTTTTCATGATTGCAGAGAGTGTGTCTACTTTTCCTTGTGAGTATGGACTTGACCCTTCCCAATGGTCCCTTTTCTGTGAACTCTCACCTTGGGTGAGCATCTTAATTGGCCCTGTTACAACACCTACCAAGTCTTTTAGACATTCATTTTCTGTCAACATTCTCTAATTATTGGTTTTATACATTTCTCTCTCGCTGATCAATGCTTGGATTTGGGCTTTATTCAACTTGGCTATATTTATCCCAATATCTGTAGTTGCAATAGGATCACCCTCTCCAGCCTTCAGGGTCATGACATGTCTGAATGCCTTCTTAGTATCAATAACAATTGACTTCTTGTGAGGAGGATACAAGGCCCAAATCATCAATGTTTCATCATCAAGATTGTATCATGATCCTGTGTATACCTCCATAACCTTCTCTATGTTGAGCTTGTGGGTAGCATTGTTATCTTTCAAGAAACTGTCAAAAACTAATGCAGAATTTAGATCCAAACTTGGGAAAATCATAACACCAACCTTTTCTAACATCTCCCTTCCCTTTTCAGGGGTCATGTTCATCATCTCTTTGTCTACCTCATCCCTTAATCATTTTAACAATTGATCTTCATTTCTTGGTGTGACATTGTCAACCAATCCTCTTATCTCTTTCCCTTTTTGCTTGTATAAAAATGTTTTAAACTTTGAGGTCTTCACAAATTCATCATCTAATATAAAAGACCTATAATCTTCACGCCTCGTATCTACATCCATAGTTTCCTCAACATCTGTTTCTCTAGCAACATAAGCATAATACTGAGTCCTTATTCTTGATACCATCCTAGATGAGCCTTGTGGCCTATCAGCTTCTGATATGCCTTTAATGGAGGATAACAACTCAGCATCCACCAACTCTTGATCATGTTTCTCAATCACCATTTCTGCTTCCTCTGCCTCCAGGTTTTTGATTATGTCATCATATTGATAGGGTACATGTTCGTACCCTGCAAAATTAATTCTTTGTCTAACAGAGTGGATATATCCCTCTGGATCAAAGTTTTTTCTTGAGGGTGCTCTTCTCATGTTGTAGTGTAATAATTTATCTAGAATCAGATTGTAACCCTCTTTGGCCAATACAGTAAAGTCACCAAAACACAATGTACTAGGCATAAAGGCCTTTTCCCAAATGAAATTAAGTTCATGACACTGGAGAAATCCATTTGCCTAACAATTTCTAGGTATGCAATTCTATTCGGGACAGTTCTAGGAAAAATGAATGGTGTATCCTCAAAACCATAAACCCTAATCATTGTGGCATTTTCTAAGCAGTACCAATCTCCCCAGTTGTGGTTGATCGGTCCATTATATTCTCTAAGACTAAGAAACCTCTTTACTTCTTCAAATAAGGAATAATGACAAGGATGATTAAAAAAATCTATACAAAGGTTTCACAAATAATTCTTCAAAATGCAAGAAATTGGAATTAGCAAACCTCTTGTCACAAACAATAGTCAATAACTGAACAGGCAATGGCCTACCCTCCTTATCAGATTGTGAGATCGTTAGCTCCTCAGCCCATACACCTAACTCTTGTCTAAAATACAACACTAAGTGCATCAACAATGAATAATTCCTGAGATGGAGGACAAAGGCCCCACTATTTATTGCTAACAACCCTGCATCCAGTTCCTTAAATACATGTGAAGCATAATCAAATGATCTAGAATTGTGATACTAAATATCTTCAGCAATCATATCGGTAAGACATTTCAAATCTCTGGCCGATCTGCCTATTCAATGTTCACCCATTTGCTAAGACATCTTGTAGTTCCCCCGATATCACAAGTCTCCCCGATAATTTCTTTCCTTTTTCTTCTTATATCACCATGGCCTTCACCGAAGCAACTATCGCCCAGACTTAATGAATCAGGCCAATGGTTCTTCACCTTACTCTAAAAGCTCTTCGTCTCACTGAGGTGTTCACTTTATCGACTTATATTGCCAAGACCAGTCATTTGTCCTACTGATAGAATGATACTTGCCGTAATGTCTCTTAGATCTCCCTGCTGAGACATATCTCACCGATAAGCTTTTTCTTCGGTGAGACCACGTGCATTGTCTTCTCGACACCTTTTGATCTCTACATGCTTAGTTCTATCGATGTAACTTGAGGGGTCAGTAAGAATTTATGAACTCTCCTCAGCATCATTTTTCTTACCGAGTGAGTCCTCCCTTTGCTTTATTGGCTAGACCAGTAACGCTTCGGGAAATGCTTTGAAATCTCTCTCCAATTACCATAGTCTCTTCGATAGACTCTAATTTATTCCAATCAATAAAAGGTAACCTAGATCGATATAACCTTACATCGTCATGCCGATGCCTTTTGTCTTGCTGATAAGAAATACAAACCCACATTCTCTTGGTGTATAACTTTATCGGTATGACCCTTTTGATGTCTTGCCGATATATTAAGGATATGTATATTATCATTGATGAGACCTGCATCAACTTATTCTGATATTTTCATATGTTAAATATTTAATGCCAGATGAAATATATGGGGCTTTATGGAAAAATTTAATCCGGATTTTGGTAAAAAATGCTATGTGAGGATTTTTATGTCTATATTATGAACCTTTTTGGGAGACTAATAATCATGAAGGGTTAATGAGATTGTCATAATTTCATAGTTCCAATAGTGGCTTCGTCTAGGGATGAATGATTGTGAGATCATTGCAAGGATCTAGATCTTTGGGTGAGGACCAAGCATTATGGATGAAAGCAAGTGGAGATGAAAAAATGATCCTAAACTATTGTACATGGATAAAAGATCAAAAATAGGATTTTTAGGATTGTCCATGTACTAGCAATTTCCTGTATCCTTTACTTCCTATACTACTGTGCATGGAAAGTTTATGAGAATTTTTCTTCAAGAGTTGTCCATGCACTAGAAACCCTTGATCCTCTGTGACTTTTAAGAGAAAAATTTCTTTAGAAATTGCCCATGTACAGGCAACTCCTATTTTGCAAATAATATGAATCCTCTCCTTGCTTTCCAATAATAACAAAAGGTCCTAACCATAGTGCCTCAAATTTTCCATGTTTTCCCTTCTCCTGGCACCTAGCATTCCACATCAATACTAGATCATCCTTTTCAAATTTTCTATTTTTTGCTTTTTGTCAAACTAATATTTCATTTGTGCTTGCAATTTCATGTTCTGGTTTTGAGCTATTCTCCTTATTTCATCAAGTTCTACAAGTTGCTCCATTCTCTCCTCCATTGGTTCAGGAACATCTATATCTTCTTGAAGGATAAATTTGTAAACTGGCAATAAATTTTGCAAAGGCATCCTAGCTTGTGTTCCATACACTAATTCATATGGGGATTTTCCAACTGGCTTTTTGATAGTAATCCTATTTTCCCATACAACCAATCTTAGCTTTGAATCCCAAGATTTTTTGTTCTTACCAAGCATCCTTTTTATGATTTTTAAAAGACTCTTGTTGCTAGATTATGCCTGACCATTGGCTTGTGGATGATATGGGGCAGAATAAGAAACATTAATACCATATGTTCTACAAAACTCTTTGAACTCATCAGACCTGAAGCACATCCCATTATCTATAATCACTCTCAATGGTGTACCGAATCTAGTAATAATGTTATCCATTAAAAATTTGATTACAACTTTACTTGTTGCTTGCTTGGTTGGGATTGCCTCCACCCATTTGGTGAAGTAATCAGTGGCCACTAGTATCTACTTATGTCCTCCACTCAATTTCTCTTGTATTTCCCCAATGAAATCAATCCCCCACTGATGAAAAGGGGCTTCAACTTGCATAGGTCTGAGTGGTAGAGCTCTGTGATACTTCATTTTCCCTAAGAACTTTTGGCATGCTTTACACTTCCTTACATATGAAAATGAATCATTAAAAACTTTTGGCCAATAATAACTTGCCTTGAGGATTTTATGTGTAGTTGTTTTTGCTGAATAATTCCCTCCATAGAACTCTTCATGCATTTCTTTCATAACATGATCAGCTTGTGACCCATCCAAACATAACAGCAACATTCCATCCCTATTTTTCTAGAATAAATATCCTTCTATAAATACATATTTAGAGGCATGTAGTTTTAAAGTTCTTTTTTTGTTATCATTGAATCCTTCTGGGCACTTTGTGTTCCTAAGGTAATGCATGATGTATGTGTACCAGGGTGTATGTTCAATACTTGCAATTGCATTTCCTCCTTCTTGTACATTGAAGATTTGATTTGCCTCAATGTTTGTTTCTCCCATTAATTTGGCCAATCCTTGGCCTCTTATCAATCTAGTAATTTGTATTTCCATATCAAATTCCTGAATTTTGTTAATCCACTTGCACCTCTTCCCTGTCACTTTTGATTCTGTCAAGATGTCTTTGATTGCTGCGTGAGGAACATATGCAATTACTTTGGCTCCAACAAGATACAGCCTAAAATATTTTGTGGCCTTTACCAATGCAAAGGCTTGTTTTTCCATTATGTCATACTTCAATTCCAATCCTTATAAATATTTACTAAAGAAAGATGCAAGCTGCTCATGACCATCCTCATTTTTCTGTAACATGATAGCAACTATTGTATGCAGGGAAGCAAATGAAAATATTTGAAAAGGTTTTGTGAAATCAAGAGATTTGAGGACAAGGGCTTCCTTAATGGCTCTTTTAATGGATACAAAGGCTTCTAATGCTTCTGGGGTCCATTCAATTTTTTGTCCTTTCTTTAGCATTTTTGATATGGGTTTGACAATCTCAGCAAAGTTGGACACAAATGCCTAACAAAATTAATCTCCCCAAAGAATGATTGGATGGCTTTCACATTTTTAGCAATAGGAACCTTATCTATAGCCTCAATTCTCTCAGGATCTATCCTAACTCCCTCTTTTGATGCCATGTATCCTAAGAGTTTTCCCTCTATAATAGAAAAATGACATTTCTTAGGGTTCAAACTAATGCCATATTCTAAATCTTTAATGAATAGTTTTTCAAGATACCCTATATGATCTTTAGCCCTTTTTGAGTAAGTCGTAAGGTCATCTTGATACACCACCATTATAGCATTGATCAGGTCAGCAAATGCTAAGTCCATAGCCCTTTGAAAGTTTTCTCCTGCATTATTGAGACCAAAAGGAATTCTCACATATACATATGTTCCCCATGGGGTTGTGAAAGTTGTTTTGTACTGCTCACATTCCTTGACCTTAACCTTGTTATAACTCAAAAAACCATCCATCATCGATAGTGGCTCACATCTGGTTACCTTATACAGTATGGCTTCCATGTTAGGCAATGGGTAGTTATCTTTGAGAGATGCTACATTCAAATTTCTGAAATCTACACATAGTCTGATATCTCCATTTTTCTTTCTAACATGAATAAGGTTTGACACCCATGTTAAATGCCTAATAGGTTTAATGATACCCCTGTCTCTAAGTTTGGCCAACTCCTCCTGCATTTTTGTTTCCAGTGTGGGGTTAATGGGCCTTTGTTTCTGTCTAAATGGCTTTGCATCTGCTTTCAATGGAATTTCATGCTGAAATAAATCCTCCCTATATGCCTTGAGGTCCTCATAAGACCATGCGAATACATTTTTATACTTTCTTAACAATGAAATCAACATTCTTTGGGTAGTAGGGCTTATCTTCTTCCCAATATATACCTCCCTCGATGATAGTTCAGTTCCTAAGTTTGTTTCTTCAATATCTTCCCTTTTGAATGATGTCTATTTCATAAGGGATTGATCACTTCCACCGTATACTCTTTCCAATACTACCAACCCCTTGGGAAGTTTATTAGTCTTAAGTTGCAAGACCTTCTTTCCAAATACTATCTATTCTCCATTTATTTCTTCCATAAAGGCGTTGAAATCAATTTCCTGAGCCTCATACTGGTCTATACATTGAAGGAATTTCAAAAAGTTAGTGTCATCATTGAAAACCTGCCAACTATATACATTGTCCAGCACAGTAGCTCTTTCTTTGAACTCAACCTGGGACACTCCTGCTAGCGTGATATCATCTTGTTTTAGTGCTACATTCACCAAGAAGTCTGCCATTACATTTTTTGATCTATCCACCCAATCAATGGAGAAAGCATCAAATAGTTCAATTGTGTCCCATATTGCATTTCTGTACTATTTCAATCTTTTATTTTTTGCTACATATTTTGATCTGATCTGAGATACAACCAACTTCGAGTCCCCAAAAACTGTCAAGAGTTTAATCTTGTGTTTGACAACTAGATTCAATCCTGTTAATAGAGCTTCATATTCTGCTACATTGTTTGTACATTCAAATGCTAACAAAAATGAATATTTTAAAGTTGAACGATCAGGTGATATAAAAACTATACTAGCTCCATTACCCTCTTGGTTGCATACTCCATCGAAGTACATCTTCCATATCCCTTGTTGATTTTCAAAAATATTTTTATCAATTGGATCTTTGCTTACCAACTTAGGTTGAGATAGTTCGACTCTGAAACCTCCCAAATCAACATCACAGAAGCAATTCAGTGGCTCTTGAGGAGCATATTCAACAATTTGATTCATTCTAGGTTCTCTATACAATTTTACCTCTTCTCCATTCACTGGTATGGTGGCATATGATAAGTCAGACTATACATTGCCTCCTACTACAATAGTCCACTGTCTTGATAGAAGCATTCCAAAATGGGGAGGTGTGTCAATTACAGTTATGTCAATAGTGTAAGTAGCTTGCGGGTAAGTTGCTAATCTTACTTCCACATTCTTCATTATTCCCACAACTAGGACAGGCCTGCTATCCATGGTGTAGCATTTACCTCCTTCCACATCTATCCACAAACCGAGATGCTTCATCACCCCTACTGGCATGATATTCATGGAGGCACCTAAGTCTATCATGCAATTTCTTACTAGTTTTCTCCTTAAGAGTAAAGTGGTGAAGAATGGGTCAATCTGCGGTGTGTTCATTAGGCAGGCCTCTGGGATTTTTACCTCCTTCCTTTTATTATTTTTTTCAGAGACCTCTTTATTTTCAAGGCTTATATTTTGATTTCCATTAGAAATTAATTGTATTGTGCTTTCCCTATATTCCTTGATTTTCATCATTTCAATTAATGGGATAGACATTTTCAATTGAGATAAAGCTTGTATAAAATCAAAGGATGTACCTTCAGTTCTGATTATATTTTTAGGTTCAATGCATTCTCCTTTGTTTTCTTCCTTTTCCCTTTTGGATGTTTGATCTGGCTTTTTCTTCTCAATGGGAAATTTCTTACTTTCCTCCTTAGGAGATCCTTTCTATTCTCTTTTGTCTGGTTTTTTTATCATTAATCCCTTTTAATGTCTCATCTGATGCTTTTTAATATTTTATAAATATCCCCCTTGGGACACCCTCATCTCTATTCACCATTTAGTTTCTCAAATGATATTTGTTTTTGGCTTCCTCCACTAGTGCAATTGTCAATCTTTTAATCTCTTCTTCACTTGGTCTTCTTATATTGCATCTATTAGTCTGACTTGATGCAACAGGGGGATCTTTCTCATTATCATTTTCTTCATGATCAAAGAAAACATGCTGCTCTGCCATGTGAACACTGTATTTTTGGTGAGCGACATTATATTCATATCCTTCCTCCTCTAAAGAGGCATATTCCTACTCCAAAGAGTTAAGAGTGTGGGAAGTTAGATAGACATTCTGGTCTTCACCACCATCATTTTCTAGTGTGTTTTCTTCCAGTACTGACTAAGCTATTACACAATGTTCAGGGGAATTTGGTGCATAACAAACTAAACACCAGGGACTTTTATCTACCATATATGTCCCTTTTATTTTTAATGGATCTGGTGTTTCTTTATTTCTTGGCCTATCACTTACCATCTTCCCATCTTTCCAATTGGTATTATAAGGCATGTCATGCAGCCTTGGTCTGTCATTCCTATATGCGTTCTCTTCTCTATTCAGGGGAGCATATTGGGGAACCCTAGGGTTTTCCCTTTTAGAAAACATCCCTGCAGCTTTCCTATTATTTTCAATAGTTAAGGCTATCTTTTGGGCCTCAGCTAGATTCCTAGGACCTCTATTTCTTAATTCATATCCTATCTTGGGGTCAAAGGCTTTCAAATAGATACTCGACGCAACAGGATCAACCAACTTGGATGCCTGGGGTATTTTATTGTGTAATTTAACAAACCTTTGGTTAAAATCAAAGGTTGACTCATTCTAATGCTTTTGAATAGTCACTAACTCATACAAGGAAAAATCTGATGCACACTGATTCCCAAATTGTTAAAGAAACTATTCATGAAACACCTAAATGGAATAAATGGATGCAGTTGGTAGACTGTTAAACCAGTCTCTGGCATCCTCAATCAGTGACATCATAAATAGTCTCATTTGTACATCCTCATACTGCATGTCCAAGTCTTGAATGACTGCTTTAAAATTTCTTAGATGTTCCTCAGCTATAACTACATTACTTCCTGTGAATTTAGGGACTAAGTTCCTCCAATTATTGTCTAGGGGATAAGGGTAGATCTGAAATCCAACAAGATTAAATTGTCTAATCATGGTTGTGCATTGTGGAGGGGGATTTTGGAAATGTCAATTTTGGTAGAGTGGGTTATTATTTGCCATATATTATGGGCCTTGTGTGGATACATATTGTTGATGAGGAGGTGGTTGAATATTTCGCTATTGTGGTGGAGCATTTATGTTTCTATATTGATTTCTAGGCTGATTTCGGTGGGCTTGAGGGGAATTTGATGGCTTCATATTTTTGCTTTAATGGGGGGTGTATATTTGGGTGAATCAACCACTGATGTTTTGATTTGAGCTTTGTGTAACTTCATCTTTCTCAATTCTTCCATTGCTTGAAGTTGTTGCTCATATTGTACCCTTAGTTTTTTTGCATGTTGCCTCATTTTCTCCCACTGTGTATGTTCTTCATTTTGTGTCATGATTTCATGGTTTTCTTCAGATGTTGCCTCATATTTGAGTCCTTCCTCAAAAAGTGTAGTTCTCTGATCACATTCAAACTCTCTCTTTTTCTCAGCTTCAAATTCAGCCATGAACTCTTCATCTTTATCATGGCTTATTTGATAGAAATGATTTCTCTTCTCTTCAAGGGTATGAAGCTTTTCAGATGGGCTATTCTCAATTGTTAATGCCTCATATGAATTGTGAGTTTCCATAGGTGGTTTTGATATTCTATTTTTTTTGGCTGGATCTAGGTCATTGAATACTTTCTTGCTTTGATCACTTTTATAAGTCCTTTTACCCTTGTCATTAGGACCATCTCCCTCCTTGTACAGAGATCTCCTTCCTTACGTATTGTGAGATACTGTGATGTTTTGAACTCTACGTCGATTCCTTTCTTATTTGTATTTTATTGTATCAGTCTGAATGCTTTTGTTCATTTAGAGTTGCCACCCACTTTTTCTAAAAGTGAGAAAAGATCTTGTGGTTATTTTAGCCAGTGGAGTTGATTTCTTTCAAATTTCAATTATTGTTTTCTTTAGTGACTTTATATGGAAAGGTTGTCTACTACCAGACAATTCTCTAGTTTCCCTAGTGGAGTCGCCAATTTGTTGGGTCTCAAAAATGTTGGTTTCAATGAACCATGAGAGGTTGCAAAACTCTCACTATGTTATTGGTCAACTAACAAGGCCAACCAGTATGGTTGAACCCTCTACTCTTAAGGCTCTTCTAGACCTAGGCAGGTGCACCTATATGAGTAACACAGATTTTGAATTTATGTTTCCTACTTGATCTAACTATCCACAAATGGCAATTTAACAGTGGAAAGATATGATCCTAATTTGGTATGAATTGTATATGTGATATCAAGGTATGAATTAATATGTTCAATTAAGAGATGTCAAATGAAATTAATAAAACTAATGTAATGTAAATAAGGGAGACCAGTGCCTTATTGGGTAAAATAGAGTCAAATGAAAGCCTTTTATTGAATGGTTTCTATCTAGCAAGTCCTCTAATTGTTTGGCATGTAACTATGAAGTTACAACTGGTATAAACATGCAAGGATGTAGTTGATAAACACTACTTGAGGCTGAAAATCAAATCTAATTATTTGATTCTTCTTACTGATCAAAATAACACTCCCAGATTACTGTAATTGATTGAAAGGAATTTTAATTCTTCTTTAAAGAATCCAATAAACCAAATCACATAGAAACAAAAAATGTGTACTGATAAATCCAATATATACTTGATACTTCAATCTAAACAATCAAGAAACATCAGATTGGAGATAATCAAATAATCACAGGAATCCAACAAACAATTGATAGCAGAATCAAGCCACTAAATCAATAATCTTTCATTATCTCCTTCAAAATTCATACATGCAACATAGTATCCTTGAATATCATTTTGAAAATATAGTGGTTACAACAGTCTATCCTATTCAAAATCTATCTTTTTCCTTCTTCCTTCTATTATCCAACGACGGATATTTATACATTACTTTGCAAAAGGGCGTGCCTTTTCAAAAAAGTTCTAAGCATAAAATGTTAACAAGTTTATCACTAACTAATTTTTGTTAAGCCACAAATGAACTGTAGACATAAGCTCTGTATAATCCTAGCACTTATGTGTGTTTGCATCTCCTAACACATCACAAATCACAATCTCCATCATCATCATTCATTCCTTTTTCTCACATGCTTCATCCAATGTTATGTCCTTTGCAGTGGTTGTGCTCAATATCTCTTGGAGTATCAATTCGTATTCACCTTTCCATGTAGTCTCTTCTTTTAGTTCTCCTTCATCATCGCAGAACTTTGTCAATTTTCCATTAGCAGCTTCTACCGATCCCTGCACATCCCCTTGCAGTTCCTCAAAGAATTCCCCGTGCTTATCCATGATACAATTAGCATTCTCAATTCCTGCAGCATTAGGAGTACCCCTTTTTATTTCCTCAATTCTTTCTTGGATTATGTCATCCACTCTCTTATGCTCTTTTATAGCATCCACATATTGTGAATGTTTTCCCCAAAGTTTATTCAACCAAGTGTTTAAAACAGACTACCTCTTTTTGATGATTGCAGAGAGTGTGTCTACTTTTCCTTGTGAGTATGCACTTGAACCTTCCCAATGGTCCCTTTTCTATGAACTCTCACCTTGGGTGTGCATCTTTATTGGCCCTATTACAACACCTACCAAGTGTTTTAGATGTTCATTTTCTCTCATCATTATCTCATTATTGGTTTTATACATTTCTCTCTCTCTGATCAATGCTTGGATCTGGGCTTTATTCAACTTGGCTATATTTATCCCAATGTCTGCAGTTGCAATAGAATCAACCTCTCTAGCCTTCAGGGTCATGACATGTCTGAATGTCTTCTCAGTATCAATAACAATTGACTTCTTGTGAGGAGGATACAAGGCCCAAATCATCGATGTTTCATCATCAGGATTGTATCTTGATCCTGTGTATAACTCTGTCACCTTCTTTATGTTGAGCTTGTGGGTAGCATTGTTATCTTTCAAGAAAGTGTCAAAAACTAATGCAGAATTTAGATTGAAACTTGGAAAAATCATAACACCTGCCTTTTCTAACATCTCCCTTCCCTTTTCAGGGGTCATGTTCATCATCTCTTTGTCTACCTCATCCCTTAATCTTTTTAACAATTGATCTTCATTTCCTAGTGTGATATTTTCAACTAGTCCTCTTATCTCTTTCCCTTTTTTCTTGTATAAAAATGTTTTAAACTCCGAGGTCTTCACAAATTCATCATCTGATATAAAAGACCTATAATCTTCATTTCTTGAATCTACATCCATAGTTTCCTCAACATCTATTTCTCTGACAACATAGG
Source organism: Sequoiadendron giganteum (assembly GCA_007115665.2). Classification (NCBI taxonomy): domain Eukaryota; kingdom Viridiplantae; phylum Streptophyta; class Pinopsida; order Cupressales; family Cupressaceae; genus Sequoiadendron; species Sequoiadendron giganteum. Next base: position 123,069,435 of record CM021102.1, read on the forward strand.
CATAATTCAGAGTCCTTATTCTTGATACCATCCTAGATGAGCCTTGTGGCCTGTCAGCTTCTGATATCCCTTTAATGGAGGATGACAACTCAGCATCCACCAACTCCTGATCATGTTTCTCAATCACAATTTTTGCTTCCTCTACCTCCAGGTTTCTGATTATGTCATCAGATTTATAGGGTACATGCTAGTACCCTCCAAAATTTGTTCTTTTTCTAGCAAAGTGGATATATCCCTCTGGATCAAATTTTTTTCTTGAGGGTGCTCTTCTCATCTTGTAGTGTAATAATTTATCCAGAATTAGATTGTAACCCTCTTTGGCCAATACAGTAAAGTCACCAAAACACAATGTACTAGGCATAAAGGCATGTTTCCCATATGAACTTAAGTTCATGACATGGGAGAAATCCATTTGGCTATCAATTTCTAGGTATACAATTCTATCCAGGACAATTCTAGGCAAAATGAATGGTGTATCCTCAAAACCATAAACCCTAATCATTGTGGCATTTTCTCAACAGTACCAATCTCCCCAGTTGTGGTTGATCGGTCCATTATAATATCTAGGCCTAAGAAACCTCTTTACTTATTTAGATAAGGAATAATCACAAGGATGATTAAAAAAATCTAGACAAAGGTTTCACAAAGAATTCTTCAAAATGCAAGAAATTGGAATTAGCAAACCTGTTGTCCCAAAGAATAGTCCATAACTAAATAGGAAATGGCCTACCCTCCTTATCAGATTGTGAAATCCTTAGCTCTTGGGGCCATAAACCTAACTCTTGTCTAAAATACAAGACTAAGTGCATTAATAGTGAATAATTCCTGAGATGGAGGACAGAGGCCCCATTATTTATCGCTATCAACCCTGCATCTAGTTCCTTAAATACATGTGAAGCATAATCAAATGATCTGATATTATGATACTAAATATCTACAACAATCACCATGGGCACAACTGCCATATGCTTTGGGACTCCATCCCCAATACCTATCCCAATAAAAAATAAGTGTACTTTAGGTAGGGTTCAAAAAGATCTATGTGAAATGGTTGTCCCTCACAGTCTTCCATCAAAGTCGGTTTGCCATGAAATTTTATTTTGTGCAAGGGTAATCTCCATCCTTTATAAATGGTGTCCATTCTTCTAAATTCACTACCTAATTCTTCACTTATTATTTTCTCACTGCATCTTCCTTCCAATCTGAAAACCTCAGCTATTGCATTCTTAGATATATGTATCAATGGATTCTCTGACAAGTCAAATACAGCTTTATTCTTCGAGTTATAATGTCTAGCCAGTAATTTTACCAGTTCGACATCAATAAAAATACTAGGGCACACCGGTTTTCCCAAATTGAGCCTCCATGGATTGCATATTGGCTCAAAGTGATTTCTCCTATGATAATCGAAATTGAACAACTCATACCCTCTAATTGGAGTCCAAACATCCCCTATGAATTTGCATTTGTCATCTAATTTGTCAATTTCCACTTTGAGCTGTGCAGAATGCCTAGCTTTAGGCCCAAAACCAGGTAACTGGTCTATGAGGTCTTGATTTAATTTCCTTTTAGTGCCCTCTAGTTGCAATGCAGTCTTTTACTTCTTTGCCTTTGATTGACTACCCTCCCCAGGTTTTCTTCCCTTTAGCTTTCCTGAACTAGTGCCTTCCATATTCAAAATTCATGAATTCTGAGAAGATGAAAAACTTACTATATTTTTCCTATAAATCCAAGTTAGATGAATGCCCTAGTTTTTCTTATGGTTCCCTTTTTCTCCTTTTCCACCAATTCCATGAAATAATGAATTCAATTGAGCACACCCTGATATGCAAAATATTTTATGCTTCGTGGCACCATTAATGTCTTTACTGATACATGAATGCTGCAATTTTTTCAAAAATCTCGCTATCACATCAAGGATCATATCGGCAAGACATTTCAAATCTCTGGTCGATCCACCTATTCAACATTCACCCATCCACTAATATGTCTTGCAGTTCCCCTGACATCACAAGTCTCCCCGATAGTTTCTTTCCTTTTTCTTTTTATATCGCCATGACCTTCACCGAACCAACTATCACCCAGACTTAATGAATCGGACCAATGGTTCTTCACCTTGCTCCGAAAGCTCTTCATCTCACTGAGGTGTTCACTTTATCGACTTATGTCACCGAGACCAAGCATTTGTCCTGCCGACAGAATGATACTTGTCGTAATGTCTCTTAGATCTACCCACTAAGACATATCTCACCGATAATATTTTTCTTCGATGAGACCACGCGCATTGTCTTCTCGACACCTTTTATCTCTGCATGCTCAGTTCTGTTGGTGTAACCCGAGGGGTTGGTAAGAATTTATGAACTCTCCCCGACATATTTTTTCTTACCAAGTGAGTCCTCCCTTTGCTTTATTGACAACACCAGTAATGCTTCAGGCAGTGCTTGAAATCTCTCTCCGATGACCATAGTCTCCCCGATAGACTCTACTTTATTCCAATTAGTAAAAGGTAACCTAGCTCGATATGACCTTACATCATCATGTTGATGCCTTTTGTCTTGTTGATAAGAAATACAAACCCACATTCTCTTGGTGTATAACTTTATCGGTATGACCCTTCTGATGTCTTGCCGATATATTGAGGATATGTATATTATCATCGATGAGACCTACATTAACTTATGCCGATATTTTCATATGTTAAAGATTTAATGCCAAATGAAATCTATGGGGCTTTATGGAAAAATTTAATCTAGATTTTGGTAAAAAATGATATGTGTGGATTTTTATGTCTTTATTATGAACCTTTCTAGGAGACTAATAATCATGAAGGGTTAATGAGATTGGCATAATTTCATAGTTCCAACACAATGCATCACTGACAAGCTCTGTAACTAAATGTTCTTTATCCCAACTAATTGAATCTTTCGGATGCTCCTGCATCAAACTCTCAAGGTTATTTGAAAAGTGAGCCTCTTCAATTTGGGATAAGCTATGTCAAAATCAATGTTTTCTCCTTGTAATTGGTTCAACGGTCTGTTCATAGGTACTTGAAACTACCTCGAGGTCAGTGGTTTATTCAAGTCCACCCTGCAAAATTATCTCAAGTTCTTCTATGTTTTTTATTGTACTTGCAAGCCTTGCACTACCTCACTGGTCGATGGTCTAAGCAAGCCTTCTCTACAAGTTTCCTCAAGGTCATTGTTGTCTCTTTGAATTGGTTCGGTTTTTTGTTCACAAGTACTTCCAACTACCTCAAGGTCGACGGTCTATTCAAGTCCACCCTATAAAACTACCTCCAGTGTAATTTGGATTCGATGATCTACCTACAAGCCTTGCACTACCTGAATGATTGAAGGTCTGAGCAAGTCTTCTCTACAACTTGCCTCAAGATCATTTACTTTTTTATTCCTTCATTCACATTTACTTCCCTTTCGTACATAAACTTTCTCCTTAAGATCAATGCTTCACCTTCTTATAGCTCCTTTATGAAATCTAATACCTCCAAAGGTTCCCCTTCCTCTGCATAAAGTAATTTTGTATCACTAGGCTCTTCTTCATCTTCACAAACTATCTCTGCATCCTTTACTACTTGTCTTTCATTAGCTTCCCTAGTATTAGGTTCTTGATGACATTTAGTGCTTGATTCTTTCTTCTTCCAAACTTGAAAACATGTTCCTTCTCTAGCAGATCCTCTTTCATCTCCCCAGTATCCTTCACTATGATAAACAATATGACTCTAGTCATTCCTCTCTCTGTAGTTTGAATTATTGTTCCTGTCTTGCTTTGCATAAGGTCTTCTTTCTTTTTATCCTGATCCTTCCTTTCCCCCAACATATGAATGCTTCAATTTTTTAAACTTTATGAACTTATGACCAACATACTTCCATTTTGATCCATCAATCCATCCATAATTCATGTATATACAATTTTTCCTAGGCTTATTCCCTCTTATTTTATTCCAGCACATCTTCTCAAAATGATTCCTTAGTCCATAAAACTTATAAGAATATAGATCCCAAAACAATTCCTTTTCATGTCCATGCCTATTACAATGTGAACAATACATACTTTTTCTTCCCTAATTCGAATTGTTTGAACTTGTAACAACATCCCTACCTCTGTTATATCCAAGGACTTCACTTTTTTATCTTAATACCAATACAGTAGATTTTGTCATGCCTTGTTGATGCCTTCCTAATCCTTTTCCTTTGTATCCCATTCTCTGCATGATTTTGAAACCAATACCATCTCCAACAATTATAGGCTTAGTGGGTATGTGCAAGATCATGATGGGCGAAAAAGTGGCGATATCTAAGTGATATGATGGCCCATGTGGCTGCCAACATTTTTTTTACCCAAAATTGATGAAACAAAAAGGGTTCTTAAAGGAGATTCTTAGCTTTCCACCGATATAAATTATGATTTACTTTGAATTTAATGAATAATTATTATTTATTTTCTATTTGAATTACAACTAAAGTCCTGATTGATAGGCTGATTGAAAAAAATATATAATTTTCAAATGGTATCACATTTTTTGAATCCAAAACATGCGTCACATTCTATGCTTCACATACTATAGGATTAAAAAAAAAAATTGAATTTCATGAAGTTTTGACCAAGTTAAGGTGGTCAGACATACGAGTTTTTATATTTTTTAAAAGTTGTAATAAAAAATTTAGAATTAATTATTTACTTTAAAAAAAAATTACAAAAAAATATGGATCACATCAGGACATGAGTCCCCTACTTATATCTAAAATCTTATAAAAAATATTATCATTTTAGTGTGGTTAGGGTGGTCAGACAGACACCTACTTCTTATTTTTTCCCTGAAATTTAAGTACTATTACATTGAAATTTCAAATTTTTACCAAATAGATTTTTAAAAATAAGAATAAACCTAGTAGTTTAGAAACTATATTCAATTTTCTACATATTCTATTCTTACATATTTTTGAAATAATATAGATAACTTATTCAAATTTTTACGTCAAGTTGCCTAACTCTAATTTTTTGAATTTTATTGCCACTTAAGGGCCTATTTTTTCCATGATGATCCTGAACATACCCTAGTCGCACTTTCATCTTCAATCCCATTTTCTAAAGAAGTTTTTGCAACATCACACAAATCATCAATATCACAAGAAACATCACACACTTCAAGTTTAGATCTCAGATTCTCATTCTCCTTCTCCAACCGATTAGCATGTTCCTTCAAGTCAGATATTTCCTCCTTCTACAAACTATTCTCCTTGTTTAGCTCTTTCAATCTTTCCTCCAAATATCTGCTCCTCTTATCCAAATTCTTAAATAACTTGAGTCCTTCTTCGAATTCCTTTTGAATATCCTCAAACTTTTCCAACTTTTCTTCCAGTTCTTCATTCATCCTTCTTACATTTTTCAGTTCTTCTTCAAGAGCATCATACTTGTCTTCTCCTAGTTCTTTCATCCTCTCCATCAATTCTGAATTAAACTTCCTAAGTTTGCACAATTCTTCCTCCAAATTATCCCTTTCACATATTAGGTTTTCTTTTTCCTTCTTCGTCCTTTTCCCAATATTCCCCATTTTGCAAGAAATTCACAACCAGCTCTTCAACCTACTCTACAACCTACTCTGAAATAGATATGCAACCAACCAATAGATTCACAACTTGCTCTGATACCAATTGATGCAGTCCAAGGTAGGAGGGTCCAGTGAGAGATTGTCCCACCTCACAAGTTAAACAATTAAACACTCAGATCTTATAGATATACAATGGAATCTAACAAATAATCAACATAAAGATAAAAGATATGCCAAAACACATGACACAAGAATTATCCTGGGAAAACCCTCAAAGGGAAAAACCCAGCCTTCAAAGTTCACTCCTCATTATATTATGATCTCAAAACACATTACATATGCCACTCAGGCTTTATAGATGCTAGGTTGCAACATAAAAATTACAAACAACCCATACAATAATTTTATTTCATCACTTCTTCCTTTTGCTCCATGATTTCTCTGCTCTATGATATTTCGGGATCAAAACATTTCATCACCATGCCTCATGAATTCATTCTACCGACTGCTCTTCATTTGATTAGAACATTTGTCACATGTAGGACTCGCACATCTAATGCCTTTCCTTCCTTCCTTCTCAATCTCCTCAAAACAATCTATCATATATATCTGCATCTAAGGATAACATAAACTACATGTTGGCCCAATAGAATATGAAATGTGTACAAACTGTCAGCCCAAATCAATAAGTGATTATCAATGTGAATCCACCCATGTCAGAGAAAACATAGTAGGGACCCTGAACAACATGTATTGAGCATGAAACACCTTAAACAATTAGCCTTGAAGATTTTCAACACACTACAATCACCTTGTCAGCCATGAAAATGAAAAACATGAACTCCCAGAAGAAAATCACCAATCATGAGCACAAAAATCAATGCAAACCAGCAACACAGATAGATCATTATCTAGAAACATCCACAAGCATCATGAATCACCACAAAATCATTCACAACAACTCAGGTTACTAGAATCACATCATCTTCTTTCACGAACACCAACTAAAGAAAAATTACAATTATCAGAACACAAATACTCATAACTTGATCAAATCTTCATGCGAACCTTAGAAACTTCTAGTGGATAAACTAGATATACTCAACAAAAAACCCTTTAATCCACAACTCTATATCCTCAATATACTGAGCTAGCCATCATACTGAACTTTACTGCATCACCGATAACCTTTGTAACTAAATGTTCTTTGTCCCAACTGATTGAATCTTCTGGATGCTCCTGCATCATATTATGATATATACATGTATGTACACATACATATATATATCATAATATCCATAAGGTGTAATCAAATTATAGTATATATATATATATACATATATATATATATATATTTACACACACACACATATAATAAAACTATAAGATTATTTTAAATCCATTTGATATGAGTAACTTAATATCAATAAGAATGAAACCATATTAATATTGAATTTCAAACTAAAATCTTAAAATAGAGCATTATCAAACACAACTTATAGTATAAAATTTATCAATACCTAAAATGCATAAACATGCTATGAATTTCATTATCACCTAGGCTGAGGAAAGAGGGGTGATATTTCTTTTGTTGAAAAGGCTTAGGAAAATTTTAAGCAAATGAGATTTGTTGGTATAAAGCCAAATCCACTATAATTGATTGGGCATGTGTATATTAGATTTCATTGTTATAATTTCCCTGATAGATATGTATGCCAAAAATGGCAACAAAGAGATGGCACCCAAAAACTCATTGATAGAATGCCTCAAAGAGATGTCAATTCACAAAATAGAAAAGGCTATAGGATATGCCCAAAATGGATCTGTCAAAACTTTTAAGAAAATTCAATTGGTAGGTGCAAAGTTGTATACGTATATTTATGTATGTGTGTGTATATATAAGTATGCATGAGACATATATGTCTCATGTTGTAGTTGCAATTATCCTAATAGATATGCATGGAAATACTAGAAGCACAGAGGAGGCATTTGAACTATTTGACAGAAGCCCTCAAAGAGATCTCATCACATGGAATGAGATGATAGTAGGATGTGCACAATTTGGGTTTGTCTAAAAGGCTTAAGAAACTTTCAAGGAAAATAAATTAGAAGGTATACAAATGTCATAACATGGAATGCAATGATTGTAGAATATGCACCGAATGGGATTGAAAAGAAAGGTTTTAGCAACTTGTCTACAATTGCAATTGATAGAGGAGGAAAAGTAGTATACAACGAAAACCTAAAATAAAATTCATAGTAATGGAAAATTTAACATTGCATACACAAAAGAAAAGAACCTAGATCCAATTCTTTGTAGGAGGAAATCTGATGTCGAGCTCCAATCTTTACTGCAATTTCAACTTCCCGATTCCTCAATCCAAAATATCAAAAACCCCAATCTCCTGCATAATCAACAATCTAAGAAAGTTTATAGGAAAATTCTTTCTCCCTTTATTTTCCCCTAAAAACCAAAATCCTTGAAAATCTCCAAAACCAAAATATTTACAGGAAGACAAAATAATATTCGTTGCATGGGAATTTCCAACTATCCCAACTGATTATAGTTAGTTTTTAATTTAATTTATTAGATCAATAGTCCATTAAAAATGTTTCATTTAAAATTCATAATTACAATAGATTTCCAATTCACTCAAACGGGTAAAACCCATTTACCCACAAATGCATACATAAAAATTAATTAAATAACTCAAACCTTATTACCCTTTTTTATTTATTTATCATATTATTTTTACTATTTATTAATTATAACATTTCACTATAATTTTATTTTATTATACACTATGATTATTTATTTATCAAAATATACCCCAGCTTATTTTAATACATAAAATAACCAAAGGCATATTATCAGAAAAATCTAATTAAATAACCAAATTCTAATCAATTACCTAACCACTATCCAAGGTCAAAAGGCAAGACCTCAAGAAACACTGACTGACCAAATTGACAAAACTGACGGGGTGCCAAACCAAATACTCATCCCCTTCTAGGATGATGGCTAGGGTAGGGGACCAAGTGTTATCTCCGATCAACTAATCCATTGGGTTTCAAGGCATGCTCAAATCTATCCATTCAAGTCAATTTGATGCATAGTACCTACAACCTACAGCACACAAAACGTTCATGCATGTACATATCCATATAGACAGACACTGTGAAAGGAAATCACAACATCACAGGGTACTCACAAGTGATTGATGTGATACTATCTCTCTCACCCAAACACATTAGTAAGAACATTATCAGGTAATAAAATCAACTCATATAACAATCAGTTACATAGCAATCAGGATAATAACAGTCACAAGATAACCACATAATATTGATTAATCCTCATAATCAAATCAAATCTCCATAGTCACCTGAATAAAACCACATGTTATTCATAACATGTGCATAAAATCTCAGGTAACATAATTTTCCTCAAGGCATCATCATAGAAATAAGTCTAACATCATATAGTGTATCATAATGTCTCAACCTAAAACAAATCAACTATCAGTTTATCAGGAAAATAGTATGAGAGGCACTACAACATCTTTATATTGTGGAAGTTTTTGGTGTTGACCTATTTGATGTTGCATGGTTGAGGTGTATACATTTCATTAAGTTTGATCTAATTGATATTATTTTAGGTTGTGGAGGGTATCAATGCAAGGAGAATTGTTCTATAGATGAAGTGCGATGATTATAAGATGTGAAAAATGTGAAAGTGATCAAGTTTTTTGATCTGAGTGCAAGACTTAATGCCTACATATGACTTCCTAATGCAATGAGTATAAGTTTCCTGCATTTCAATTTGTTTGATAAGTTGTGTGTGCTTCAATGGAACTATACCTTTGGCATATGAGAGATGCATTGTTAGCAGTTCAAATTGGCAGTGAGCCATCCCTTCTTTCTTCATTTTTTTGGATAGTGAGTCCTTTGGCAATGAGCCACCAGTAGTGAGCCTTTCTCTATCTTTCTACATAGTGAGCCCTTGGTAGTGAGCCTTATTGTATTTGATGTTGCAATTCATATATTAGTGAGCTAATCCTCACCATGTTTTTTCCCTTCTTGGGTTATCCATCTAAATCTAGTGTTCTTATGTGTTTGATGTGTTTGCATTACTAATTCACATGTTTACATTATGGTAATGCTTGTTAAAGGTTTTATGGTGGATAAGGGCAATGCAAATTTGAATGTTAATGAGGGTTTTTGATGTTTTAAAAGTATACAAATGATTCACCTCTCCTCTCAATTTTCATATGCATCTAACAGGTTGTTGGTGCCAAATAAAGGGTTGAACAAAGGTTATGAGAGGTGGCTCCATTAGTGCAAATTGTGGCTCTGAATAATAGATTTTTATTACAAAGTTCAATTCACCTGTAGTGAATCAAGCCCATGTGTTGTTGTAAAATAGTTATTTCTAAATCTATAATTTCATTTTATAAAAGTAATCAAAAGCAGGTTATTTTTTGTCCTACATTTTTTCTGTTGATATTTATTGTTGTGCTTTGTCTCGATGTTGGGTGGAGTAGCCCCTCATTAAATTATAAATTCTTAAATATAGTTTTGTAACACTAGTATGTAGTGTGCATATATTTTTACATATTTTTTGTTGCATATTTTTCTTTTATTAATTTTTTAAATGAGATTAATTATAAATTAGGCATAAGTTTATTATATATGTATATGTATATGCATGTATGTATGTTTGTATGTATATACTATGTGTATATGTATATACATATATGTATACATATATACATAGACACACACACATATGTATATGTGTGTGTGTACATGTATGTATCAAAACTAACTTCTTGTTTTTGTTGAAACAACAACACTAATAATTAGTGCACATATATTTTTTAATTTTCTTAATCAATTTTCTTATTTTATCATGCGTGTGGAAAGAGACCTTGATAATCACTAAAAATCCTATGTTCAATAGAAAATAGAAAAAAATAAAACAATAATTAAATTAAATATAATAAAAATTATACTTGTTTGAAAACTTGTTTCAACTCCTATGAACTTAAAAATTATCTTTTTCATGTTGATTCCATTTTCTATTCCAACCCAAGGTTTTGAATTATTATTTTTTTATGAAAATCCAAACACTAAGGTGTAGTGTTGTAAATTTTCACCCATGATAACTTTACACTATGTTTTTCTCCCCCTTAAGTAATTGGACCTAATTGAACACTTAATTTCTTGAATTATGCATTCTATGGTCCATTTTATCATTTTCCAACAAATTGCAAGAATAAAAACAATGCATTAATTTAAAACTTTACCATGACTCCTTAATTCATGAAAAATAGGTCTAGGACACTAGTACCTAGGGTGCCTATGTCCCCTTATCTTGGATCCCAATTGAAATATGTCAATGTCAGAATTTTATTATATAAAATTCAAATATCTAAATTTAGTTGTCAGGATTTAATTTCGAGAAATTAGAATAATTTCATATAAATACCTAGTTATTGCATCATTTGAAAACTAACAGGAGAGAAAAAGAGCTATCTATAAAATTTGTGGATAAATTATTTTCTAGAGCATTATCAAGCAAGTCAAGAGCAATATTTTAGAGATTTATTACAACAATTTAAGGTCCAAGCATCATGTCAAAGTGTATGTGGGTTTGTTCATGTTTATGTTATCATATTGTTTGTGAAGACTAACCCTTGTAGGTCTCCAATCAATTCAAGAAAGAAATATCCAAGCCCTAAGGAGATTTGTATGACTTTTATCCATGAAGGAAGTCATTGAAGGGTGGTAAGTTATAGTCCATTGTTGACTCATCATTTAGATTTATCATTATCATTGACATTGTGGAAGTGGAAGTGGAAACACTAACACATGGTTTGACTAAGGAAAGCCCCTAAATGGATCAACCTTTCTTGTCTCTTTGAATGTGTAGGTTTTAGGTTTGAAGAGGATTGGAGGAATTTTCAAGATTAATTATTCATTATTGCTATCAAATCCTACATCTTGAAAACTCATAGAAACTCATTTACATAATTATCTGAAAATGATCTAACAATACCACAAGTGGAAAACAAAAGATTTGATCTAGAATTTGAAGACTAACAAAATAGATTTGGAATATTTCTACAAGGATAATGGCACCCCCAAAGTAAACATCCTATAAAATCAAGCTCAAATTTGTGCTACAGGAGAATAGTGTCTTGCTTAGTCCATTTTTGAAGTCTAAATTTCTTTGGGATACCTCATATCTATTGTTTTTATATCAAAACAATAATTTGCATCATTAGGTCAATTGAATCATTTCATTTCATCCTTAAGTTCATTTCAAATTTGGTCAAGGGTAGGTTGACTCACCTTTCAAGTTGTAAGGAAATCATATATCTTGTCTAAATCCAATCAAAACCCCTTTCTTTATTTAATGAAATAGGAAAAAGGTGTGGAACCCCCACAAAGGGAGATCTTCCCTAAAGATTCACATATTTTTCTACATTTCATTTTGGTGAACTTGACATGCTAAAATTAAATACCTTATGAAATCTAAATCAAATCATCCTAGATCTAGGTTTTTTATTACTTTGCATTATTCAAGTAGGCATTGATTTTTCAATCATAAAAAGCATAAAAACAATTGTATATCATATTGCATCATAGGTTACAATAGGGTTTGTTTCAATTTTTTTAGTTTAGATATGCATCTCAATTGCATTCATAAATTTTTCGGTGGGTGCAAAAAGATGGGGGCCAGATTGTGGCCAAAATTTAAAAAAACATTTGATAGGCCATAATGAAAGTCTGTTATAACATGCTTGCACTATGGCTTGGTGTGACCAAGCCCAAGGCTTGGCCACACCGAGCCTATAATGTGCTTGTGGTATAATGTGAGTGCATTACTTGTTATAAAACAAAAAAAAAGAAAATCAAAATCATTTTGTGTGACTATGGTTTTTGCTGCCCACGACCAAAAACCTTGCATTTGCACGCTCATGTTCTAGAAGGAGGAATTTTTGCATTACATAAAATTGTTACAAGTTCATCACCAGGATACTGCCACACCGACAAGGGAGTTGAATAAGTAAGGAATTTTTTTTTGTTGTGAATTTTTTAGTTTTAGGTTGTTTTTTATATTCATTTGTTTAATTTGTAGGAAATGATAATGATCCTAAAAAAACTCTTCAAAACCATATTGAAAACCTCAAAAACCAAAGAAACAACAACATGAAAAAAATACTCAACCACAACAACAATCTCTTCCACCAATCCCTCAACATCCTCCTAACACTCAACAAAATTTAATGGGCGTAATTGAAAATAATAAAAAACAAATTGAGGAGTTAATCATGAGGTTGAACGATCTAGTAGGTTCAACCATGGAAAGAAGAACACTTGAAAATTCACTTAAAGAAATGTTAAAACATGTAGATGTAATCAACAAACAATTAAGTGGTTGGCAAGATAGGAGGCATGCAACTAATAATTTTTACAGAGATAAATTATCATATAAATATGTACAAGATGAAAAATATAAAATTAGTTTTGTGCTCATTATCCACCGATCCATGCACAAATCACAATGTTGACCTCAATGCGAAGAGGTTTCCTATCCATTGGAGCCACCACCAAGGGATTAGGAATTTTTTTTGGGGATAGGTGGTACATGGTTTTTGATTACCCACCATGCAGTTCAATTGTGAATTCCCAAAATATTTCCTAAGGAAACTATATTGTGAGTTCATCTTGAACAAAATCTTGAATTATTTTGATATGAGTGACTTCCAAGGGAGAGGTGGGGGGTCACCTCAAGATAGACCCAGTGCATGAAAATATCCTAGGCAGCAAGTGAGACGAGCTCTCTCTAGGCCAGATCATGAGCACATCATTATCCCTTCCACCATGAAGGAGAGTGCTGAGGTAGACACTTTGTAGGCTATCACCTCTTTGACCCAGAGTATAATCCAACATTCCAATCCTATAATACAACACCATCTAGGGGATTCTTCGAGTGGTGAGATTCCACCCCATTCATATTAGGCTTGTGGGGTGACTTGTTCATATGGCCCCATGAAAACTCAAGAGGATTCTATGCAAGATATGTTTTCAACTATGGATATGGCGAGGGCAACTGACATTTTGAACGAGTCTTATGGCATAGATACTCAGGTAAACATTAGCATGTTCATTGAATTTAATTTCTTAAATTTAAATTTTGAAATGCAAGATTAACTAGTTAATTTTTATGATTTTAATAAAATTTCAAGGTCACATGGTTGATACTGGATACACTAGCCCTACACATACTTATTACACCACTGCATCTACCATTGAGGTATGCAACTATTAAACAATTATAAATTTATTACATGTTAATAGCATTGTTATATGAATGGTATTCTAATATCTGATTTTGGATGTTGAATAGGCTAATATTCGAGGTTTCATTGGAACACCTCGTAGTTCCAATGGAGTTAGAAAAACCTACATGTAGGTAATAGAATAAAGAGTTTAACTAATGAATTATACTTAATAGATTTGTGTAGTTTATATTCATATCATTGTTTACATTACATTTCACACCTTTCAAACTCAAAGAATTACTTCACATTCAATAACTAATAACTAGATGTTGATAAATGACAAAGTTTCAACTAAAATATAGTTGTTTAGAAAGTCAACATAAGTAGTGATGCAATTACTTCACATAGCATAAGTAATAACTAGGATAAACTACCAATTGTATTTTCTTGTCATGGCATTCCATGAGACCACTTTTTAATGAGGCATCTTTTCAAACAATTCACTACCTTGTCTATGCTATGGATGCTTGGAAGAAATATATGAAACAATAATAATAAGAAATAGCATAGAAAAGGCAATGAGTTGTTTGAAAAAATGCCTCAAAGAAATTTGGTCTCATGATGATTTTCATCACCATGAGACCTAATTTATTTGAGGCATTTTTCAAATAGCTCACCGCCTTTTCTATGCTACCACATTTTCCATACATGTCTACCAAATAATTTTATCAAAAAATTCACTTCCTTGATGCTATAGCTAAAAGCCTAAAAAAATGTGCTTTGCAACAAACTATGGATTCTTGGAAAAAATAATATCAAAGAATAATAGTAAGCATAGACAAGGTTGTGAGTAGTTTGAAAAAATTCCTCAAATAAATGTGCTCTCATGGTGATGGAATGCCATTCCATCACCATGAGACCACATTTCTTATAGGCATTTTTTCAAATAGATCATTGTCTTTTATATGCTACCACATTTTCCATACATGTCTACCAAATCATTTTATCAAACAATTCATTTCCTTGTTGTTATGGCTAAAATCCTAAAAAAGGTGCTTTCCAACAAACTATGGATGCTTGGAAAAAATCTATCAAAGCATAATAGTAAGCAATATGATAGTCAAGATAGTGAGTAGTTTTAAAAAAAAACTTGAAGAAATGTGGTCTCATGGTGATGGAATGCCATTCCATCACCATGAGACCACATTTCTTTGAGGCATTTTTTCAAATACCTCATTGCTTGAAGAATAGAAACCAACCCTTAAGCCAAAATTCCCCTCCAAATTCTTTTCAAGGTTCTCATCCTTATCCTTAATTTACCAATCCATGGAACCTTTCACCTTTTATTCAAATTGTTCATGTCCCCACCCATCCCTCTTCATGTCATGATTGACCTCAATCTCATAACGAATACCACACTATAACATCCACCCCATCCTAGCATAATACCATAGAGAAGGAAATGAACTATTTGAAAGAATTCCTCAAAGAAATTCAATCTCATGGTGATGGAATGTCATGACACATTTGTTTGTAATGGCATTCCACCACCATGAGACCCCATTTCTTTGAGGCATTTTTTCAAATAGTTCACTTCCTTCTCTATGCTTCCATAGTTATCATACATGTCTACCAAATCATTTTATCAAATAGTTCACCACCTTGCTACTATGGGTAAAAGCCTAAAAATGTGTGCTTTCAAACAAGCTATTGATAGGGAAAATAGTGAGCATGATAGTAAGAAATATATAGTTTAATAAGTACTCAAAATTTTGCTCATTATCTCATACATTATAAGCCATGGCGTGCATCGCTATTGTAGTTTTCATGATTAAATTATTTTTTGTTTTATTTTTAGATGTTGGAAGTGGATACACCTCAAAACTTTCATAGGGTAATGGAGCTTGGTGTTTTGTCTGCTATAGACTCCTTGATGCTTCTCACAGAGGTATGTGGTAGATTACTAAATTTCAATTTACATTTGTTGTTATAGTTATTAGTTAGTGAAAAATAAAACCATTATTGATTCATAGTTTAATTTCTCTTTAGATGGTTTGTATAGGGCTTCAGCATGCCAGAACATGGGCATGCAAATATTTCCCTTGAGGAGAGTGATTGTCTAGAAGCAATAAGTCATTATTTTGTTAAATATATCATTTTTTATACTATAATTTCTATATATTAATTTCTTTACTTGCTATTGCAATAGATAAGGCTTGATCGAGAACTAAACCTAAGGAGGAGCAACATGAGCACTCCTTGGCCTCAGAGTAAATGAGTGATAGACTTATCACCATCTGGCTGACCAACAAAGGGTAAGAGTTTGTTTGGAGAGCATGGAGAGCAATGCCTTTTGATTCAAAAGCCCTTTGTTGTATGCCTATATGGAATTTTTGTACATATTTTGTATTGGATATATCTGACATTGTATGCCTATATCACATTCTCATAAGTCTATATAACTATTTTTTATATAGTTTATACTTATAGCAACATATATTGATGTATGCCTACATGGCTATTTGGTTAATACAAATCTTTTTATTGATGGTGTCCATATTTTTATTATAAATCCATGGTTCAATAGATATGAGTTACATGTATTCAAATGTATATTTTACAAATTACATGTATAATTTGTGACTTATGTGTATTCTAGTGTACTTATGTGATTTCATGTGTATACCTTATATTCATGCATATACTTTGTATTGATTTATGTATACTATTCATTCATGTGTATACTTCAAGGCTTACGTGTATTTGAGTATTTGTGCTTCCCTTATTCACATGTATGCTTGACTTATGCACGTGTATACTTATTAATTGGTTATCCCTAGCATTGATCTTTTTTTCCTTCATGGTTTGTCTTGAATATTTATTGATGCTAAACAGCTTTATTAGTTGATTCTAAACAACTTCAATATTTCTAGGAATACTAGTAGAGTTACAAATTACAAAATTTCACAAATTAAAAAGAAAAGATTAACTATAAATAAATGCATTGTTTATTAACATGATAATTGATTAAGAATGAGCATAATATATATCAAGGTGTGAACCCCAGTCCTATTCCTACACAAAGACAACAAACAAACACATTAGTGAGTTAGTATGCAAGATAAAACAAGGATTCCCATTGGAATCCATTTACAAAGCTTAAATAGAAAGAAAATGAAGAACAATGCAAGAAACTAAATCAAATATAGTTAAGCAAAGAAAAATATTGATCCCATGGGGGAATTGGTGCCAATTGGTGTGTTGAAATTGGCCCTTTCCCAACTCCTTTGTAAGCTTGATAATGATTTGATGATTATTGAATCTCCTTGATGAGATTTTGGCATAACCTAGCTATCAAATCATGAAAATGATGAATACTTGAGGAGAAATGAAAAAAATTAGCTCTCAATGTGAAGAGAGTAACTTTGCATGAAATTGTGGATGAGGATGAAGTTGAGTATAGTAAGCTTACTCAAATTGTGGATGATAGAATGAGAGGAAGAGTCTCTCATTTATAGATTTCCAAATTGGAAGAATGAGGGATTTGGATGAATGTGGGATAAAAGACCAACCAGTGAGAAGAGGCCACTTGTCCACATGTGATTGGAGTAGGAATGAGCATATTTTGATCAATGTACATGATAAATGCTACGAGATTCAAATTTGAAATTTGAATTTGACATGTTGGAGGGAGAAAGAAATGGAGTTAATGTCACTTGGCTCAAGGTAAAAGACATGTAAGAGGCCTTAAATTCCTTGTTGGAAGGACCAAGCCCACTTGAATTTGAATTCAAATTTGAGGGAATATTCCCCTTTTATGCCATGTTGAGAGAAAATAGGTAACTAAATAAATCAAAGTAATTGATTTATTGTGCAAGTTGCATTCTCTAGAGGATGTGACATGGATGAATATTTAATTAATCAAAGCTTAATTAATTTAATGAAGAATTAGGATATGTGACAATTTAGACTTAAATTTATGAGCTAATTTAAATCAAGAATTGAGAAGAAAGATTTAAATAAATAAATGATTTGATTTATTTAACTAAAGGGGAGAATGTTAGATTAAATTAAATAAGGTTTAATTTATTCAATTTAATAAGAAGACTTTAGAGACTTGATTTAAATAAAATTAATTAAATAAATAAACAGAGATATAAGGTTAATTAAATTAAACTGATTAATTTAATCAACAGAGGAGAAAGACCTAATCAAATAAATAATGATTTATTTAATTAAGGGATGAAAGATAATGATAAGATGAGAGTATAATTTGGGATGAAACGATGTTAGTAAACCAGGATCAGGTGTATGTATATTTTCCATGTCTACACAAGGTATGAGCCTTCTAGAATGGAAATTTCCAACAAGAAAATAGGAAAAGCATTTCCAATACTTTGAAAGTAATAATTCTCCAAAAATTGCAATGGGAGATAAGGAAAATGAACCCTCATAGGAATAACTAAATAAAGAATAGTTCACTCTTCACAAGTTGGTGAAACCATTTCCAAACATAAAAGATCTTAAAGATAAAGAAGAATTATGATATATATAATATAGAATTAGTACCCACTTTGATGACTACAAAATTTTCAACCATGGTCTTATCATTCTTTTTCAAATTTGGTAAGAAGGCTTATTTAGGATCCTTCAGAAATTTATTTTCTAATGCTCCCTTGTTCTTACATATCTCAATTTATTTTAATTCAAAGAGTTCCATCAAATGCTTTGAACATCTAAAATCAAAAAAACATTTTTTCAATTGGTATTCCATGAGATGTTTCATAAAAATATTTCAGTATATTTAAAATTTTGGTTTGAAAAACTTAATTAAGAAAAGGATACATTATCTTCCCAACACTTGAAAAACATAATATTCATAGTAGATGATGAGTAGTTAACTTCTTGACACATTATCATACAAACATTTATCTTGAATAGTCTTTAAAAAAATTCACAACATAACCCTAACAATACAAAATGAATTGTTCTGTTCTTGATCAATCACCATATAAACATGTCAAAAGATGTATATGTCAACTTTTTGCAATATTATTTATTGTATAGGAAATGGACTTGGGAGAAAGCTTTATACTTTATAATACAAATAAGAAATGGACTTGGGTGAAAAATTTATTTATCACACCAAATAATAAATGTATGTGAGAGCATCACTTTTTCTCTTAGAATCCAATTTTCAAGCATAGCAAATCATTTCAAATGAGAATGACAAAATGCTTCACAACCAAAGTTGTTAATTGAGGAAAAATATAAAATGTTTCCATGTTCCACCATTGTACACACTTATAATTGGTTGTATATTGTTGTAAGGGCAAGGAGGATAGTTAAAAAATGTCTTGCACTTGCTAGACTTGAGGATGATCATATGCTTTTGGTGTGGAAAACTCATACTTCTCAACTGTCATGTGAATTTTTCTCTTTTCAATTGTTTTGCATTCCATCATAAGAGATCAAGTTAGTTGACCATAGCTCAAAGTGATATGGTGTGTTTGTGTACAAAAAAGGAAAATGCCTAGCATAAAATACCTATCAAGGTGCATTTGAATAGTTTTTTTGGCCACAAGAGTTGCAAAATGAAAGTTGCACCACTTTGCAACTTTACACTGCTTGCATTTGACACTTTTTCCATCAAGTGAAAACTAGACACCATTGGAAATCAACTCTGAGATAACCAAAAGTGAGAGATTTTATTGTAGAGGAGCCCAAAACAATTCCATAGGATAAGAGGAAGAATAAGTAAGTGTCATGTTTTTTGAGTAATAACCTATCAAAGATTGCATTCATTTTGCCCTTTGGACCCTTAAGGGATCGAGCCGGTTGAACATAGCTTGAAGTGACTCAGCATGTTTGGGTGTGAAATAGGATCATTCCTAGCATAAACATACCTATCTGGATGCGTTGGAATAGTTCGCTTGGTTGCACAAGTTGCAGAAAAAAAGTTTCACCACTTTGTAACTTTACACTACTTGCATTTGACACTTTTTCTATCAAGTGAAAATTGGACACCATAGGAAAATGACTTTAAGATAACAAAAAATAAGAGAGGTTATTGTATAGGTTCCCAACATGATCCCATAGGCTTGAATAGAATTAGTAAGTGTCACCGTTTCTGAGTAATAGTTTGTCAAATATTGTGTCCATTTTGCACTTTTGACCCTTAAGGGATCAAGCTGGTTGAGCGTAGCTCAAAGTGATTCGGCATGTTTGGGTTTGAAATAGGACCATTCCTAACATAAATGTACCCATCCAAATGCATTGGAATATTTCATTTGGTCACACAAGTTGCAGAACAAAATTTGCACCACTCTACAACTTTACATTGCTTGCATTTGACACTTTTTTGTCAAGTGAAAACTAGACACCACAAGAAAATGACTCTAAGATAACAAAAACTAAGAGAGTTTATAGTAGAGGGGCCCAATGTGATCTTGTAGGCTCAAAAAGAGAGTTCATAAGCATCACGGTTTCCAAGTAGTATCCCATCAAAGATTGTTGCCCTTTTCCACTTTGGATCCTTAAGGGATCAAGTCGGTTGAACATAGCTTAGAGTGATTCAACGTGTTTGGGCATTAAAGAGGACCATTCCTAATGTAAAAATACCCATATGGATGCATTGGAATAGTTCGTTTGGTTACATGATTTGCAGAACAAAAGTTGCACCACTTTGCAACTTTACACTACTTACATTTGATACTTTTTCCATCAAGTGAAAACTAGACACCACGAGAAAATGACTCCAAGATAAAAAAAAATTGATAGATTTTATTGTAGAGGGACCCAACACAATCCCATAGGCTTAGATGGAGAGTTCGTAAGCATCATAGTTTATGAGTAATAGCCTGTCAAAGATTTCTACCCTTTTGCAATTTGGACCCTTAAGGGATCCAACCAGTTGATCGTAGCTCAGAGTGATTCAACGTGTTTGGATGTGAAAGAGTACCATTCCTAGTGTAAAAGTACCCATATGGACACATTAGAAAAATCTATTTGGTCACACGAGTTGCAAAAAAAAGTTTCACCACTTTTAAACTTTGCACTGCTTGCATTTGACACAATCCTATAGGATCAGATGAAGAGTTCATAAGTGTCACGGTTTCTGAGTAATAGCCTATCAAAGATTGTAGCCATTTTGCACTTTGGACCCTTAAGGGATCGAGCCAATTGGACGTAGCTCAAAGTGATTCGGCATGTTTGGGTGTGAAAAAGGACCATTCCTAGCATAAACCTACCCATCCAGATGTGTTTGAATAGTCCATTTGGTCACACAAGTTGCAAAACAAAATTTGCACCACTTTGCAACTTTACACTGCTTGCAATTAACACTTTTCCCATCAAGTGAAAATTGGACACCACAAAAAAGTGACTTCGAGATAAAAAAAAAAAACCAAGAGAGATTATTGTAGAGGTGCCCTACATGATCCTAATGCCTCATATAGAATTCCTGCATCTGACATGGTCTTTGGGTAATAGGGCATCAAAGATTGCTTCCCTTTTACAATTTGGACAATTAAGGGATTACACTACATGAATTACAAATGTTTGAGGGTGACAATAAATTTCAAAATTTGAGTAAATATCATTACAAATGTTTGTGTGAATGGATGGTATGCTATATTGATATTGATATATAATCATTAGGTTGATTTTTTTTAATAAATGAAGTTTTTATAATAAGTTAGTCAATTGGTGCTAGTTATAATAGGGAGAGAATAAAAGAAGAAAAATAATGATTGGTAACCATCAATGGTTATTACACTCACTATATTAATAATATGATATTTAAAATAAAATTACATTTATTTTCAATCCTAATTCTTATGTTTGTGCTACAACTATCTAATATGCTTCATATACTATTCTTAAACCCAAGTGTTTGTACTTGTAGGAACAATGCTTTCTCAAAACTATCAAACTTGGTAATGCAAAATAAAGAGAAAAAATAAAACTATATTAATTCCAACACCCCACTTAAGTTAAATATTGAATCAATGTGCCCCATTTTAATGCACACAAACTCAACTTATAAGATTCTCTCATAATAAACAAAAATACGATTCAAGGATTTCTTAGGTACTCCGTTCTCACTGATCTTTTACAATGTCACTCATACATTCAATATGCTCTTATAATGTATACATAATAGGTGCTCATGATGAGGTTAACTTCAATTGAATAAATTTAAATTCCCTTTCTAAGCTTCACATGCTCTTTTATAATGGCTTAAAATCATAATTGAGATTTGGGTAGGTGCATGGAAATGGGTAGCAATTCTATGGACACCCTAAAAAAAAAATGTTGAAAACCATAATGCGAGCGCGTTATAACGCACTCGCGTTATGTCTTCCATTAAACTTGGGAAAGTTCTCGGTGGCTACAACTAGAAACAAATAATGCAAGCACATTATAACGTGCTCACATTATCAACTGTTAAAAGAAAAAAAACAAATGCAAATCTCTCATTTGCATTTCAACTGGTTTTTTTGTTGCACTCATGGCCAAAAACCCCAGAATATCATGCTCGTATTCTAGGAGGAGAATTTCTTCACCAAGAATCCCTATTTCTTCACAACGATGGCGTGACGACGAGGAGGAGTTGTAAGAGATAAGGATTCTATGGTTTTTGTTTTGAATTTGTTAGTTTTAGGTTGAATTTGATATCTATTTGTTTGAATTTTTAGGAGATGCAAATCAACCTGCAAACCCTCAAAATAATCAACAGGAAGACTAACCAAATCCTCAAGATCAAAATCAACCACAACATCAACCTCCTCCACCAATCACTCAACCCCCTCCTGGCACTCAACAAAATTTAATGAGTGAAATTGAGAACAACAGAAAACAAATTGAGGATTTGATCAATAGGTTGAGTGATCCAAATGGTTCAACCATAGAAAGAATGACCCTAGCAAATTCATTGAGAGATATGTTAACAAACATAGATTCAATTAGCAAACAAAGAACTGGATGGGAAGATAGGAGGCAGGCGGCTAGGGACTATTATGCAAATAAACTATCATACAAGGATGTGAAAGATTTAAAATTTACAAAAGGTCATTTGTGCTCATTATTCACCAACCCACGCACAAATCAAAATCTTACCCTCAATGCGAAGAGGTTTCCTATCCATTAGTGCCACCACCAATAGATGAAGGACCGGTTTTATGATAGGTGGTACATGGTCTTCGATTACCCACCGTGCAACAATTGTGAGGTCCCGCAATATTTCTTTAGGAAGTTATATAGTGAGTTCATATTGAACAAAATCAAAAATTATTTTGATATGAGGAATTTATAGGGGAGAGGTGGCGGGTCAGCTTAGGATAGACCTGGTGCATAGTCGGATCCTACACGGAAAGGTAGACGAGCTCTCACTAGGCCACCTAATGAGCATGTTGTTATGCCTTCCGTCGTGAAGGAAAGTGCTGACGTAGAGACATCGTAGGCAATCAGCACTTTGACCCAGAGTGTCATCCATCATAATAGCCCTATTCTATAGTGCCATCCAGGGGAGTCTTCTAGTGGTGACCTTCGAACACATGTGTGTCAATCTTGCGGGGCTACTTGCTCACATGACCCCATCGACCCTCAAGAGACTAGTACGCAGGATCTATTTTTAGCTATGGAGATGGAGAGGGCAGCTGAAATTTTGCATGAGGCATATGGCATTGATAGTCAGGTAAAAGTTAGTGCATGTGTTCATTGAATTTAATTTATTAAATTTCAATTTTGAAATGCAAGATTAACTAAAAATGTTTTATGATTTTAATAAAATTGCAGGGTCACAGTGTTTAGACTAGATACACCGGCCCCCCACCAACCTATTTTTGTAGTACACCTATCACTAAGGTATGTAACTAGTAAACAATTATAAGTTTATTACATATTAATGGTATTGTTTTACGAATGGTAATTTAATATGCAATTTTGGATGTTGAATAGACTAATATTGGAGGTTTTGATGGAGCACTTCCCAGTGGTGGTGGATTTACTCAAACCTTCACGTAGGTAATAGAATAAATATTTTAACTAATGAATCAAGTAATTAATAGATTTGTGTAGTTTATACATGCACATTGTTGATTACGTTGAATAATTTATTCTTTTATTTTCAATTGTTGCGAGACGATGCACCTCCAAATGTGATGAGGGCAATGGATATTGGTGTGACATCTACTATACAATCCTTGATGGCTCTAATAGAAGAGGTATGAGGCAAATTAGTAAATTTTAATTCACATTTGTTGTTGTAGATGTTAGTAAGTGAAAAATCAAACCATTATTGATTCACGTAGTTTTTGTCTATTTGTATGGTTTATACATGGCTTGAGCATGCCTGAGCATGGGCATGAGGATATTTCCCTCATGGAGAGAGATCGTGAGATGGCTGTAAGTGATTATTTTTTAAAATATATCATTTTTTATAGTGTAATTTCTATATATTCATGTCTCTACTTCTTATTGTAACAGTTAAAACTTCACCATGAACTAAACCCTAGGAGGAGTAGCAAGAGCACTCCACGAGCGCAGCAAAAATGAGTGATAGACCTATCACCATTCGAGCGAAAAAGAAAGGGAAAGATTTTATTTCTTGCGCATGGAGAGCAATGACTTTTGATTCCAAAATCCTTTGTTGTATGCCTGCATGGTAGTTTTGTACATATTTTTTATTGGACATATTTGACATTGTATGTCTAGATGGCATTCTCGTAACCCTATATGGCTATTTTGTACATATATTTCATACTTATATCGACATAAATTGATGTATGCCTACATGGCTATTTGGTTAATACAAATATCTTTTATCGATGCCTGTCCATATTTGCATTGTAAATTGATGGTTCAATAGATATGAGTTACGTGTA
The DNA here is from genome assembly GCA_007115665.2 of Sequoiadendron giganteum. Lineage (NCBI taxonomy): Eukaryota > Viridiplantae > Streptophyta > Pinopsida > Cupressales > Cupressaceae > Sequoiadendron > Sequoiadendron giganteum. Next base: position 123,094,181 of record CM021102.1, read on the forward strand.
TTCAAGTCTATACTTTACAACTTACGTGTATACTTTGTGACCTACATGCATTCAAGTGTATACTTTGTGGCTTACATGTTTTCATGCATATACTTAGTTTTAATTTGTGTATACTATGTATTTGTGTGTATACTTTTTGAGGCTTATGTGTTTTTGAGTACCTGTACTTCCCTTATTGATATATACATGTTTGACTTATTCATGTGTATAATTATTAGTTGGTTAGCCCTAGCATTGATCTATGTCATCCTCAATGCATGATCCCTGAGATGGAGTAATTACACCCTCAAGGTCAAAAGGAATTTCACATGCATTCTTCGTAGGCTCATTTTGGTAGTGAAACCAAAAACCTCTTGCATCATTGAAACGAATTTTTTTTTCCTTTATAGCAGGTTTGAAGCCATTATCATTCTCCATCAGTTCTTCATGTATCCACTCCCCATTAATTGTTGTCTCATGACCTTCATGAAACCAAGCACTTATCTCATTTGTGATAGAAGAAATGTATCAAGATTTATCTTCCTCCTTATGAACCATTAATTATCATGAGAGATGGGTTCTTGTGAACCACTACTGATGAATCATGGGTCAATGAGTTTGACTTGTAAAACTACACAAATGAATCCTAATAGCAATATCACAATATTTATATATCTAAATGTGTTATTTCCTTCAGCTAAAATTTGTGCTTATACTTATGTGATTGATGTATATTTGTGTATGGGATCATAGCAATTTCTATTTGATGATGCTATTGTGTCTTTAAGGTTTATTTATTAAAGGGTGCATGAAACAAGTTTTAAATCCTTACAAATCTTTTAATTTTTTAGGTTTTTCTATTTGTCGAGTCTAGGCTCTGAGCCCGAGTCCAAGTCAAAAAATGGCTTGTCAAGTCCGAGGCGAGTTCTAGTCTTGTAATACTGGTGTGAACACATCGAGGAATAATGTATATGCCAATGAAGAGAGAAACCATCCTTGTTTCCAAACAAACCATGGTATAGATATGGTTGGTCGAGATAAAACATCACTCTCTTGGATAGTTCGAACCATAATCTTTCATGGCTACAAACACACCTTCATTATGTGTGTTCTTGATCCTCCTAAAGAAATGGTGGAACATGTTGTAGATCAAATATTGCAACCCTAAGTCCATAAGAAGGTTACTTGTCCCAATTTCCACAAATGTCTTTAAGATGTTCATCCTTCTTGAGTAATGTGAACTATTGATGTTATCTAGATCTTTGAAACTATTTGCAATCATGTGCAATACTATAGAAGTTAGAGCTATATCTAATACTACAAATGACAGCTCAATGGAATTCTGATAGCAATATCACAATTTGACACATTGTAGAAAATACCTCCTACTTATCAATTGATGAGCTAAAGGGGCTCTATAATGAATGTTTCATAAGGTACAACACTTTCTAAAGGTTTTGCAAATGGGGTTGCAAGCTAAGTGGGCTTAACCTTGGGGGGAAAACTTCGTGTTTAAGCGCTTGAGCTAGAGTATACTGGAATGGGTGACCTCCCGGGAAGGCCTAGTGCCTCACCTCTATGAGCATCACTTAGATGCAATGAGCGCTAAGTGGGACATTCAATATCATTTCAAATTTTTTGCTTTAAGCAACTTACAAATTTGCAACTTAAGACTCCTCCAACCTAAGGGATCGATCTGGTGGAACATAGCTTGGAGTGATTCCACGTGTTTCAGTACAAAAGAGAACCATGCCTATAGTAAACATACCTATTTGGACGTGTTGGAATAGTCCGCTTGGTCACACAAGTTGTAGAACGAAAGTTGCACCACTTTGCAACTTTGCACTGCTTGCATTTGATGTTTTTTCCATCAAGTGAAAATCTGCCACCATTGGAAAACCACTCTAAGATAGCCAAAACCAAGAGAGTTTTTTGTAGAAAAGCTCAACATGATCCTATACAATCATATGAGAATTTTCTAAGCATCACATCATCTGAGTACTAGCATGCTAAAGTTTGCAGCCATTTTGCACTTTGGACCCTTAAGGGATCGATCCGGTTGAACGTAGCTCAGAGCGATTCCACGTGTTTCAGTGCAAAAAAAGACCATTCCTAGTGTAAACATACCTATTCGGACGTGTTGGAGCAGTTAGTTTGGTCACACAAGTTGCACCACTTTGCAACTTTGCACTACTTGAATTTGACACTTTTTCCATCAAGTGAAAATCTGCCATCACGAGAAAACCACTCCAAGATAGCCAAAACTAAGAGAGGTTTTTCTAGAGGGGCCCAATGTTTTTTTTTAGGATCAAACGAGAAGTTTCTAACTATCACAGTATCCAAGTAATAGCATGCTGAAGTTTCTTGCTATTTTGCAGTTTGGACCCTTAAGGGATTGTTCCGGTTGAATGTAGCTTGGAGTGATTCAACGTGTTTTAGTGAGAAAAAAGACCATGCCTATCATAAAAATACCTATTCAGGTGCATTGGAGTAGTTAGTTTGGTCACACGAGTTGCAGAGCGAAAGTTGCACCACTTTGCAACTTTGCACTGCTTGAATTTGACACTTTTTCCATCAAGTGAAAATCCACCGTCACGAGAAAACCACTCCAAGATAGCCAAAACCGAGAGAGGTTTATCTAGAGGGACCCAACACCTTTTTTTAAGATTAGACGAGAATTTTCTAAGTGTCATGGTATCTGAGTAATAGCATGCTGAAGTTTCCTACCATTTTGCACTTTGGACCCTTAAGGGATCGTTCCGGCTGAACATAGCTCGGAGTGATTCCATGTGTTTCAGTGCGAAAAAATAACATTCCTAGTGTAAAAATACCTATTTAGACGTGTTGGAGTAGTTATTTTGGTCACATGAGTTGTAGAGCAAAAGTTGCACCACTTTGCAACTTTGCACTACTTGAATTTGACACTTTTTCCATCAAGTGAAAATCTGCCGCCATGAGAAAACCACTCCAAGATAGCCAAAACCGAGAGAGGTTTTTTTAGAGGGGCCCAACAGATTTTTGTAGGATTACATGAGAAGTTTCTAAGTGTCACGGTATCCGAGTACTAGCATGCTGAACTTTGCAGCTATTTTGCACTTTGGACCCTTAAGGAATTGATCTAGTTGAACATAACTCAGAGTGATTCTACATGTTTTGGTGTGAATAAATACCATGCCTAGCATAAAAATACCTATTCGGACGTGTTGGAGTAGTTAGTTTGGTCACACAAGTTGTAAAGCGAAAGTTGCACCACTTTGCAACTTTACACTGCTTGAATTTGACACTTTTTCCATCAAGTGAAAATCCGCTGCCATGAGAAAACCACTCCAAGATAGCCAAAATCAAGAGATTTTTTTGTAGAGGAGCCCAATGTCTTTCTATAAGATCAAATGAGAAGTTTCTAAGTGTTATGGTATTTGAGTACTAGCATGTTGAAGTTTGCAGCCATTTTGCACTTTGGACCCTTAAGGGATCGATCTGGTGGAACATAGCTCAAAGTGATTCCAAATATTTCAGTGTGAAATAGGAACATGCCTAGAATAAAAATACCTATTCGGATGTGTTGGAATAGTCCCTTTGGTCACACAAGTTGCAGAACAGAAGTTGCATGACTTTGCAACTTTGCACTGCTTAGATTTGATGATTTTTCCATCAAGTGAAAATCCGACGTCACAAGAAAACCACTCCAAGATAGACAAAATTGATAGAGGTTTCTCTAGAGGGGCCTAATGCCTTTCTATAGGATCAGATGAGAAGTTTCTAAGTGTCACGGTATTTGAGTAATAGCATGTTGAAGTTTTCAGCCATTTTGCACTTTGGACCCTTAAGGGATCGATCTGGTGGAACATAGCCCGGAGCGATTCCACGTGTTTCAGTGTGAAAAAAGACCATGCCTAGCATAAACATACCTATTTAGATGTGTTGGAGTAGTTAGTTTGGTCACATGAGTTGCAACGCGAAAGTTGCACCACTTTGCAACTTTGCACTGCTTGAATTTGACACTTTTTCCATCAAGTGAAAATCCACCATCATGAGAAAACCACTCCAAGATAGCCAAAACCGAGAGAGGTTTTTTTAGAGGGGACCAATGCCTTTTTTTAGGATCAGATGAGAAGTTTCTAAGTGTCATGGTATCCAAGTAATAGCATACTGAAGTTTCTTGCTATTTTGCACTTTGGACCCTTGAGGGATCATTCCAGTTGAATGTAGCTCGGAGCGATTCCACGTGTTTTAGTGAAAAAAAAGACCATTCCTAGCATAAAAATACCTATTCGGATGCATTGGAGTAGTTATTTTGGTCACACGAGTTGCAGAACGAAAGTTGCACCACTTTGCAACTTTGCACTGCTTGAATTTGACACTATTTCCATCAAGTGAAAATCCACCGTTAGGAGAAAACCACTCCAAGATAGCCAAAACCGAGAGAGGTTTATCTAGAGGGGCCCAACATATTTTTTAAACATCATACGAGAAGTTTCTAAGTGTCACAGTATCCGAGTAATAGGATGCTAAAGTTTCCTGCCATTTTGCACTTTGGGCCCTTAAGGGATCGTTCTGCTTGAACGTAGCTCGAAGCCATTCCAAGTGTTTCAGTGTGAAAAAATACCATTCCTAGCGTAAAAATACCTATTCGAACATGTTGGAGCAGTTAGTTTGGTCACACGAGTTGTAGAGCAAAAGTTGCACCACTTTGCAACTTTGCACTACTCGAATTTGACACTTTTTCCATCAAGTGAAAATCCGCTGCCACGAGAAAACCACTCCAAGATAGCCAAAACCGAGAGAGGTTTTTCTAGAGGGGCCCAATGGATTTTTGTAGGATTAGATGAGAAGTTTCTAAGTGTCATAGTATCCAAGTACTAGCATGATGAAGTTTGCAGCCATTTTGCACTTTGGACCCTTAAGGGATCGATCTGGTTGAACATAGCTCAGAGCAATTCTACGTGTTTTGGTGTGAAAAAATACCATGCCTAGCATAAAAATTCCTATTTGGCCATGTTGGAGTAGTTATTTTGGTCACACAAGTTGCAAAGTGAAAGTTGCACCACTTTGCAACTTTACACTACTTGAATTTGACACTTTTTCCATCAAGTGAAAATCCACTGCCATGAGAAAACCACTCCAAGATAGCCAAAATCGAGACATTTTTTTGTAGAGGAGCCTAATGCCTTTCTGTAGGATCAGATGAGAAGTTTCTAAGTGTCACAATATCTGAGTACTAGCATGTTGAAGTTTGCAGCCATTTTGCACTTTGGACCCTTAAGGGATCGATCCGGAGGAACATAGCTCAGAGTGATTCCACGTGTTTGGGTGTGAAATAGGACCATGCCTAGCATAAAAATAACTATTTTGATGTGTTGGAATAGTCTTCTTGGTCACACAAATTGTAGAATGGAAGTTGCACGACTTTGCAACTTTGCACTGCTTGGATTTGATGCTTTTTCCATCAAGTGAAAATCCGCTGCGACGAGAAAACCACTCCAAGATAGCCAAAATCGAGAGAGGTTTTTCTAGAGGGGCCCAACGCCTTTCTATGGGATCAGATGAGAATTTTCTAAGTGTCATGGTATTCTAGTAATAGCATGCTTAAGTTTTCAGCCATTTTGCACTTTGGACCCTTAAGGGATCGATCCGGTGGAACGTAGCTCGGAGCGATTCCACATGTTTCAGTGTGAAAAAATACCATGCCTAGAATAAACATACCTATTTAGATGTGTTGGAGCAGTTAGTTTGGTCACATGAGTTGCAGAGCAAAAGTTGCACCACTTTGCAACTTTGCACTGCTTGAATTTGACACTTTTTCCATCAAGTGAAAATCCGTCGCCACGAGAAAACCACTCCAAGATATCCAAAACCGAGAGAGGTTTTTTTAGAGGGTCCCAACACCTTTCTATAGGATCAGATGAGAATTTCCTAAGTGTCATGGTATTCGAGTAATAGCATGATGAAGTTTGCAGCCATTTTGCATTTTGGACCCTTAAGGGATCGATCCGGTGGAACATAGCTCGGAGCGATTCTATGTGTTTCAGTGTGAAAGAGGACCATACCTAGCATAAAAATACCTATTCTAACATGTTGGAATAGTTCACTTGGTCACACAAGTTGCAAAAAAATGTGTACAAACTGTTTACATGACCTTTTTCACATTGTTTACATTTCAAAATTCAAAGTTTGCAAATTTTCCAACTCAAGGCATTTACAGAACAAGGTGCTACTAGACCAAACATGAAATCCAACCTTACAATATTTGAGTATATGTCATTATGTAATTAAATCTTATTACAATTCCTTTGGCACTTCGTTCTCTGAGATCTTTTACAATGCCACTCATACATTTAAGATTCTCTTTAAATGTCTACATCATAGGTGCTCATTATGAGGTTAACTTCAAATGAGTAACTTGAGATTCCCTCACTAAGCTTCACATGCTCTCTTATAATGGCTTGAAATCAAAATTGAGATTTTTCAAAATCATCAAAATTGAGATTTTTCAAAATCATCAAAATTGAGATTTTTCAAAATCATCAAAATTAGTATGTTGCATTTCTTTTTTGGCTAAGATTCTCTTTGATGGCACTTAAATCAACATTTTCTACAATGAAAGATCAATCAACTCTTAGTATTTTACTTACAAATACACAAATTAAAAGAGAAAAATAAAGAGCATCCAAAATGGAAATGAAATAAAAATAGATGGAAGGAACTTACAGATGTTGCATGTAGGCATCAAAATAAGGATGTTGCATTTCTTTTTTGGTTGACATTCTCTTGGATGGCTCATATATCTGCATTTTTTGCAAGGGGACACCAATCACTGTAAAAGAAGATGATAGCATTGGCATCAAATAAATTAATGTGAATACAAGTATAAATTAATAAGATCCAATGTGCATATACTTACAAATTTAATCCAATGAACCATCCGGGTCTGCTCTACTCTTTATTGTGTCAAGTATTGCCTCATGGTCAGACTCGCGGACCTTCCATAACATCTTGTTCAAAGGTCTACCCCCATATTTGGTCAAATGAACATTGGATACCACGACAAGGTTTGAGTAATGAAGAATCTTACAATGCATGTCAAAGTCCTGAAATAGCCAATGTTTAACACTTGAATGTGGGTACCTTCTAAGCCATGTTCCAGTAACCATAACTGATCCTGTAGGGTATTCGATGTTTTCTCCATCTATAATTGGGGCCTCCAATTTATTTTTGTTCTCAACACAATGACACAAGTAATATTTTGTTCCCTCTTCATTGTCTTCATCTGCAATAACTTCATAAACATGCCCTACATTGATATGTGCAAAAAATCTCTTGAAATTTGTCAACATTATGAATACAATACAAAGTAAGATCTAATGATATGGAATTTCAACAACTAAGAAAGTAGATATATCAACTCGTTGAACTAGATCTGATATGTTGTCAAAGTCAACCGATGATTCTATCTGTGTTAGTTCCAATGCCATCGGAGGCTGATATGTGAAAAGTGGGCTAAGATAACTTGTGAACCATTTGTCAACCCACTCCCCTAACTCACAATCATTCCAGTCTTGCATTGTACATGAAGAACAAAAGCATGCCATCTTTCGTGTATTGATACTCCATGAACCTGTATTTGAGCTAATGAAAGAGTGTACCTCACTTAGTCCTATTAGTGTACAACGGTCTTCATATGGTGCAATGTTAGTATCATCCATCAACCAAAAAAATTTATGAACTAACGATGTACCTTCATTACCTAGACCCATCAAAGCATTACACCACTCGATGATTGATTTTGCATCTATCAACTTTGCACTGTCTTTATACTTTAACTCTTCTCGTGCTAATGCTCTTTTCATGCATGCTCCCCCTTTCCATGTCCAACCTCACAAAAGTTCCACATATGTTGAACACCTATAATGACATGCATCCTGCACAACCAATAGAACATGCGTGAGTTCTTGAACTGTGCTACATAGTTATCAGACCATATTATATGTTGATCATATTCTATGCCTCTCTTAGCCAAACCACTGTAGAACATCTGGAAGCAATATTGCATGAACTCTGGAGAATGTGTGTGATCATCACTAATGTAAAAGTGGTACTCCCTCAATACCTTCCTTTGCTCATTTGTACTATCAAATGCATGAATGAATGCTATGTGCACAAATATCGAAACCTGTGTGGAGTTGTAATACTATGACTGCACCTCATTTTGTGGTTGTAGAGTGTAGTTCTCTGCAAATTCAACCACGGATACTATGCTTCCAACTAAAAAGGTGTCCTTGCATAGCTTGAATTGGATGTCCAACCATCGGGCTCTATGGGTATGTATTGCATACTTAGATAGTATACTATCACAAAATGTGGTCATAAATTTACACACTGGAATCTTCTCAATAACCAAATCACACCTTTTTGATTGAGACCCATCTTTTGTAGCATATGCCATTGTTTTATACTTCCTGAACTCTACTAGTTTTTGTCCCACCTCATATGTCATTTCCATATGTTGACATACTGGCATACGCTGGAAGCTACTACAATGCTTGCATGAACCATCCAAGCATGTTGTCCTATAGAATATCTGGCCATCCTCTATTTCACAATTGTTTTGATAACTCTCTTGAATATTTTGGTGGGGATTCTATGCCACAATCCTGCAAAACATTGTTAGTATGCAAATCTAAACATATAGAATGATAAACATCGTAATGGTTAGAAAATTCAATATGTAGTCTACAACAACAAGTAGTACGTGTGTGATTTATCTTGACATAAAAAGGTTTAAGAAGTTCAAAAAATCTTTGAGAAATACTAATTTGAGGATAATCATTTTCAAATTTTCAAAAAAATTTGGTTTGAGTCATATCCAAAAAATGCTTTAGATGTGGCTCATGATTCTAACTACCGATTCTCCTTCTTACCACATCCCTTTGATTTGGAGATGGCCTTGTGTTATTCTTCCAATACTCTTCAATTAGTATTCTCAAGGCTTTGACAACTTCTTTATCTTTTCATGACTGTCTCCCCGAGAATGCCCATAATTCATTTGAATCATTGCCCTCAATTCTTTGCCACCTTTGAATGGCTCTTGATAAAGTTTTTCTACTAATTCCCATTTTTTCACTAGTCTTTTTAATTAGGCGAGCTCTCTTTATTTGAAAACTTACCAAAATCGATGTAATGACATGTTGGGTGACATTACTATCCTTTGAGCATGAGGTCTCACCCACACTCTCATAAACATCCATTAGATTCTTCACAATAATGTCTTCACTCGATGCATTCGATGTTCTCAACCCACGAGTCTTCATGATGTTCCTATACTTTACACCCTGCATCATTTCAACAAATAGTTGACATCTTGCAGTCTCATTTAGCCTTTCAAAGAATCATTCCCAAATATCATCAGCATATCTTCTACAAGTGCATGTTGAAATCTTACCTTCCATGTGCTGCAAAATCTCATCATCAATATTAATCAAATACTTTGGCTTTCTACGCAAAATTTTTGGTGGTGTTCTCCTAGGTAGATACATCTCAACATTAGGAATTTCATCAATATTTAATTGAGCTGGGCTAGATTGCATACCTTTGATTGAGGGTGGAGAAGAATACATACCTTGAGGTTCACATGGGAATGATGGCATATCTTCTTCATCAATTTTGAGTGATTATGTACTCTCAACTTGAGATGTGTTGGATGGTGTCCAACAATATTCACTTGCGGTAAATGGTTTCCCTCCATATTCACTTGCAGTAGATGGTGTCCATCCATATTCACTTGTTCTAGATGGTGTCCCTCCATATTCGCTTTTTCTTAATGGTGTCCCTTCATATTCACTTGTCGTAGAGGGTGTGTCTCCAACTACGGTATTTGAATCTGTCTTACGACGATGCTTTCGCATTCATGCTTGTCGTGCTGCCAATACTCATTCTCTTATTGACGATTGAGGTTCCCCTACAATCAGGTTGTTTTCATCAATCATTTCCAATTTCTTCTTTTCATGATATCCCGCCACCCGAACTCTCTCCTTTTCTTTCAAGTTTTCGTTCTCTTCATCTGTTATTTTCCTCTTTGTCTTTTTCTTCGGCATGGCGGATAATTTTATCTATACCATGGTAATGAGATGAATATTAGTTCCTAAGAAAGTGTTGAAGGAATGGTCTATTTAATGAAATTTTGACCTTGTGTAGGGTATTTTTAAGATGTTTGATGCTTTGGAATGGTCTGGGAAGGCCTAGGTATAGGGGTTTTTGTATTGGAAGCCTAAGACCTAGAAATTATCTTGTTTTGAGACCTAATTAAAGACTATTTTTGGGTTTGGAAGTCTGGTGTGAAGATCTAAGGGTAGTTCCTTTGTAAAATTGGCCTACTTGGAGGCCTAAAATAGTGAAAAAGGTCAGTTTTCTTAATGTTGTCCCAAAGGAGTCATGTGATGGGTTAAGGTATGTCTTGCAACTCTGAAATTGGTGCTACAATCATTCTTTTATTTTCCTAGTGTTTTTGAAAGTGTTGGAGTTAAGGGCCCAAAACTAGTTTTGCACAGTAACTAGATTCCAAGGGTGAAATTTGGGAAATAATGTTTTTGTTTGTTGTCCAGCTTGGAGGAGTGTTGAGATTGGTCCATTACGCCTTTTTAATCTTCTTAGATGGCTCTTGAAGGAAAGTTGACATCTTCAATGGTTTTGGGTCCTCTAACTCTGTATCAAAAATGAGTATCACAGTTTGAAGTGTGTGCATGGTTTGGGAGATACATGTGGCAGTTTGTAGTTGCTTGGCTACTAGTAATCTAGACAGCGAACAAAGGAACTAAGTTTGTGTGTAAGGGAAGACTTCTGAAAGGTTTCATTTTTGTTGTACTAACTCAAACAAATATTTATTAAGCAAATAATGGTTTGGTTGTGCCTTAAGAATTATAGTATGTGTTTGTAAACAATGGTGCCATTATGGAAGATTTAAGACAACTTGTGAATGACATAATCATTGGTTGATGTTTTGAGGAACCTAGTTGATTTTAATCAGTTATTTTCAATATTTTCAAGGAGTTTTGAAGGTCCTTATGGAATTGGGAACTCTTAATGCTAATTTGAGTATACGAATCAAATGTTTTGTTAAGGGAAATATAGTTGAATAAGTGTGCCAAGAAAGGTGTTGATTTCTTCCTTTGTACTGCATCAGTTTGTGCAGAGGTATTGGAAGGTGTTTGGACCCTTGAGAGGAATGGTAGAGGCTTGGAATTGTCTTAAAGGATGAATTTTCATAAATGGTTTTGAATTTCTATAATTGGCAAGTGCAAAATGGTAATTGGCAAGTGTATATAATTGTGTATATAATTTGGTAATTTAAAATGTGCATTGACAACCTAAGGTTATAATGACAAACAAAAATGAAAGCAAGCCATAATAGAATGAAATAAAATGTGTAAAGACTTCACATACCTTAAAAACCAGACTTTCAAATGGAGGAGTTCAACCCAATTATGTAGCCTTAGCTTCTTCTTTCTTCAAACTCCACAATAATTTTACTTGTTCAAAAGCTTGTTCCCTTCCACACTTCAATTATATATCAGTTTTCCATGGAATTCAAACTTCAATTGATATTATATATCTTTCAACATGGAAACTCTTCTATTTCTTGCAAAGGTGGTAAAAAGATCATGGAAAAGGTGATGAAATGTTAAAAATATGCTTGCACACTTCACAACATCATCAAAAAGCTATTTTTTGTCAGAGCACGCATAGAACTAGGGGAATATGCAAACTATGGGCCTTCAAATCATGGGTATATAGAGTTTTTTTCCATTTTAGTGAAGTAAAAAATGCACTCGCATTATAACATGAGCGCGTTATGTGAAATTTGGTTTTCTTAGTATATAGAGAGGGAGAGAGGAGGAGAGTGGGAGAGAGGGAGATAGAGAGGGAGGGAGAGAGGGGGAGAGTGTGAGAGAGTGGGAGAAGGGGAGAAGTAGAGAGTGGGAGACTGAGAGAGTGGGAGATAGAGAGGGAGGGAGAGATGGTGAGAGTGGGAGAAATATAGAGTGGGAGAGAGTGGGGGAGAGTGAGAGAAAGAGAGTGGGAGGGAGAGGGGGACAGTGGGAGAGAGAGGGAGGGAGAGAGGGGAGGATGGGAGAGAGAGAGTGGGAGAAGGGGAGAAATGGATAGTGGGAGACCTCAGAGAGTGGGGAGGATGAGAGGGAGGGAGAGGAGGGTGAGAGTGAAGCAAAGAGAGAGTGGGAGGAGAGAGGGGAGAGGAGACAGAGAGGGAGAGAGAGAGGGAGAGGAAGATGAGAGGGAGAGAGAGGCGAGAGCACGAAGATAGAGTGGGAGAGAGGGGGGAGAAGGGAGAAGGGGAGAAGGGGAGTGGGAGAAAGAGAGGACCTGAGAGAGTTGGGAGAGGGAGAAAGAGGATAGTGGGAGGAGAGAGAGGAGAGTGAGATAGAGAGGAGGAGAGATGGTGAGAGGGAGGAAAGATAGAGTGGGGGGAGAGAGAGTGGTAGAATGGGAGAGTGGGAGAGTGGGGAGAGTGGGAGAGAGAGAGAGGAGGAGAGAGGAGAGGAGATAGAGAGGGAGGGAGAGAGGGTGAGAGTGGGAGAAAGATAGAGTGGGGGAGAGTGGGGGAGAGTGGGAGAAGGGGAGAGTGGGAGAAAGAGAGAGTGGGAGAGAGTGGGGGAGAGTGGGAGAAAGAGAGTGGGAGGGAGAGAGGGGAGAGTGGGACATAAAGAGGGAGGGAGAGAGGGTGAGAGTGGGAGAATGATAGAGGGTCAACCCCTATACCCTCTCAATCCCTCAACCCTCAACCCTTAAACCCTATTCCCTCAACCCTCAACCCTTAAACCCTAATCCCTCAACCCTGAAACCCTAATCCCTCAACCCTCAACCCTTAGGGTATAGGTTTAAGGGTATATGGTTGAAGGATTATCTTTGAGGGTCTAATGTATAAGGTAGAGGGTATAAGGGTTTAGGGTTTAGGGTTTAAGGGTTGAGGATTAAGGGATTAAGGGTTGAGGGTTGAGGATTGAGGGTTAAGGGTTTAATGGTGTAGGGTTTAAGGGTTGAGGGTCAAGAGTTTAAGGGTGAGGGTAGATAGTTGATGGTATAGGGTTGATGGATTAGGGTTCAAGGTCCAACATATAGGGTACAAGGTATAGGGGTTGAGGTTTCAGGGTTAAGGGTTTAGGATTGAAGGCAAAGGGTTGAGGGATGAGGGTTTAAGGGTTAAGGGTTGAGGTATTAGGGTAGAGAGTTTAATTGGGTTTTAAGGGTTTAAAGGTTGAGGGTATTGGGTTGAGAGTAAAGGGTAGAGCGTTTAGAGGTTTAGGATTTAGGGGTTGAGGGTTTAAGGTATAGGGTTGAGTTTTCAAGGTTTAAAGGGTTGATGGTATAGGGTTGAGGGATTAGGGAAGAGAAGGTGGGATGGAGGGAGAGACAGATGGAGGGAGAGTCTTGAGAGAGAGAGGGATGAAGTAGGAGAGAGATAGAGGTTAGACAGTTAAGGGTAGAGGGTAGAGGGTTTAAGGGTTTAGGGTTTAAGGGTTAAGGGTTTTGGGGAGAGGGGAGAGGGAAGAGAGATAGAGTGAGTGAGTTAGTGAGTGAGTGAGAGAGACCTGAGAGAGGGAGAGGGGGTAACAGGGAGATTCTTGAGAGAGAGAGAGGGAGGGAGGGGGAGAGACAGAGGGTGAGTAAGTTAAGGGTAGATGGTTAAAGGCTGAGGGTGAGGGCTTAAGGGTTTAAGGGGTTAAGGGTATAGGGATATGGGTAGAGGGAGCCACATAGAAGGAAAGTGAGTGAGAGAGAGACTTGAGAGAGGGAGAGGGGTAGGAGGAGAGACTCTGAGAGAGAGAGAGTGGGGAAGGGAGCTGGAGAGAGATAGAGGTAGAGGGCAGAGGGTGAGGGTAGAGTTTTTAAGGGTTTAGGCTTAAGGGTTGGTGGCTGAGGGTGAGCAGTGGAGAGAGAGGGAGAGAGAGAGGGAGTGAGTGAGTGAGTGAGTGAGTGAGTGAGTGAGTGAGTGAGAGACCTAAGATTCCCTCTCTAGTTCTCTCTATCTCACTTCTCTCTCCTTCTCTCCCTCCCTCTTTAATTTTCTCTATATCCCCCTCTCTTTCCTTCCATTTATACTTCTCTCTATCTCACCTCTCTTTCTCCCCCTCTCTCTCTCCCTCTCTCTTCTTTTCACCCACCTTTTCTCTCTACTTCTCGCTATCTAACCTATCTCTCTATACATATTTCTCTCTCTCCCTCCTTCCCTCTCAATCTCTCCACATTCCTCCTTATCTCTCTACTTTTCAGCTCAATCACAAATCTCTCCACATAGACATCTCTCTATTTTTGTCTCACCTCTCTCCATCCCTACCTCTCCCTATATCTCTCCTTTCATATCTACTTCTCTCTACCTAGTTGTCCCTCAATATCGCCACCTTCTTTCCCTCTCTAATTCTCTCTCTATCACCTCACTCTATCTCTCTCCTCCCTCTCTACTCTCTCTATCTCTCCCTCCCTCCCCCTCTTTATATCTCTCCTCTCTCCCTCCCCCTCTTTCTATCTCTCTTTACCTTCTCTCTACCTATATCTTTCTCCTTCTATCTATCTCAACTATCCATCTTTACCTATCCCTCCATCCTCTCTCTCTTCCACCAGAATTTACTCTACATCTCTCTATCTAGCCTACCCCTATATACCTCTTTTTCTCTCCCTCTCTCTTTCCCTCTCTCAATCTATCTACCTTCCTCATTACGCCTCTACTTATCTCTATCACCTCTCTCTCTCCCCCTCCCCTCTTTACTTTCTTTCTCTCTTTCATACCTCTCTCTCCTTAAATATCCCTCCCTCCCTCATCTCTCTCTCTCTCTGTCTCTGTCTCTCTCTCTCTCTCTCTCTCTCTCTCCTACCCTCTCTCCCTCTCTCAAGTCTCTCTAGCTCTCTCCCTCTACCCTTAACCCTTAACCCTTAAAACCCTCTACCCTCTACCATAAAACCTCTACCCTTTATCTCTCTCCCACTCCCTCTCTCTCTTTCTCTCTCTCTATCTCACGTCTCTCCCTCCTACCCACTCTCCCTATCTCAAGTCTCTCTCTCTCACTCACTCACTCACTCACTCCTATATCTCTCTGCTCTACCCTTAACCCTTAACCCTTAAACGCTTAAACCCTCTACCCTATATCTCTCTCCTGCTCCCTATATATCTCTCTCCTGCTCGCTCCCTCTCTCTCTCTCTCTAGTTCAAAAAATTCATTAAAAAATCCTAAGGTTTTCACATTTAAATTTAATATTTTCCATCAAAATATTAAATTTTTATTCATTTATACCCTATACTTTCCTTTACTCTCATTCAAAAAGGCTGAAAATTGACTTATATCCTATACCGCTGCCCTAAACCCTTTAAATTTTTCTCCCTACTGCTTTACTGCAGATAGCCTTCAAACAGTTCATGGTTGTGCGGTAGAGGGTCAGCCTGGCGGTCATCAAACAACCACCGCTATACCGCACGCAGTAAAATCTATACCCATGGTATCACAGTAAACTTTGTATGTGACGTTTATTATGTTTACCGCTATACCGCAGTCGTTATCTTTCTACCCAGTGGTATGGCAGTCTTAACCGTCAAGGTCTTCTCCTGACTGTTACCACGCTACCGTGGTCTCCCTGTAGACTATCCGTGGTACCGCAATAGCCATCTTGTTGCCTACCTTGACATTCCATTGATAGTTTACCGTAGTCATCATGGTCACCATTCTCATCGTGTGCAGTACAACGGTGACTGTCTGCACTGCTACCACGTCAGTGACTTACCAACCACAACGATACTGCGGTCTATGTTTAGACCGCACACGGTGGCGTGGTAAAAATTTTGTGCCTAATGATTTAGACATCGATTGTTTTTGCTGACCATTACCGCCGCCTTCTAACTACTACCACTCTATCGTGGCCCTCGAGATTACCCTCCATGGTGCAGCGGTAAGGGTTTCCTTGAGTGCTCTTTATCGCTATACCATGGGCTAGTTTGTGAGAAGTCACAATTGGGCAGTGAATAATATATGAAGTGATCACTAAGGGAACGGTAGAGGTATAGAATGTATGAGAATTTTTGGAAAGGGGGGAAATGCATTTTAAAGGAAAAGATAGGAAAATAATGAGAAATTAAATGGGGGTAAGGCGGTAAATGAAATATTATGAAAAGATAGGAAAGTAATGGATATAAATGAATAAACTCTTTTAGGGTATTGATGGAAAATTTAGGTTCAAAAGGGAAAATCATTTAGGTTTCTTTAGTGAATTTTTTTTTGGGTTCTAACAGGGTAGAGGGTTTAAGGGTTTAGGGTTAAGGGTAGAGATGAGAGAGAGAGAGAGAGAAGTAGAGAGGGAAAGAAGGTAGAGATATTAAGAGAGAGGAGGCAAGGAGGGAGAGAGAAATAGGTACAGAGGGACAAATAGGTAGAGAGAAGTAGATATGAAAGAAGAGATAGAGGGAGAGGTAGGGATGGAGAGAGAGGTGAGAAAAAAACAAAGAGAGGTCTAGGTAGATAGAGGTGGGAGGAGATAAAGAGAATTAGGGGGTAGATTTAAGGGTAGAGGGTAGAGTGCTTAAGGGTTTAAGGGCTAAGGGTTTAGGGTTTAGAGTTAAGGGTAAATAATAGATATATAGGGAGTTAGTGAGAGAGAGAGAGGGAGGGAGTGGAAAAGCAATAGAGGGTAGAGGGACAGAAGGAGTGAATGAGTGAGAGAGAGACCTAAAAGAGGGAGAGGAAGTAGGAGGGAGAGACTTGAGAGAGAGAGAGGGAGGGAGGGAATTTGAGATAGATAGAGGTTAAAGGGTAGAGGGTTTAGGGTTAAGGGTATAGTGGAGAGAGAGAGGAGAGAGAGAGAGAGAGGGAGTGAGGCGTAAGAGAGGAGGGAGAGAGTCTTGAGAGAGGGGGATGAGGGAGATTCTATATATCTCCCCTCCCTCTCTCTCTCTCAATTCTCTCCCTCCTACCCCCTCTCCCTCTATTATTTCTCTCTCTCTCTCTCTCAGTCACTCCCTCTATCTCTATCCCCTCTACCCTAAACCATTAACCCTTAACCATCCCACCCTCTTTCTCTCTCCCAATTCTCTCTCTCCTACCACCTCCCCCTCTCTTAGGTATCTCTCACTCACTCACTCACTCACTCCCTCTATATTTCTCCCCTCTACCCTTAACCCTTAATCCTTTATCCTTAACCCTTAAAACCTAAACAATTAAACCCTTTTACCCTCTACCCTCTAAAATTAACCATGCCTCCCTCTATCTCTCTCCCACTCCCTCCCTCTCACCCTAATCCCTCAACCCTCAACCCTCAACCCTTAACCCTTAAACCCTAATCCATAGAGACAGAGAGAGAGAGTGAGATAGAGGGAGGGAGAGGGGGTGGGAGGGATAAACCTAAGAGAGAGGGAGAGGGAGCAATGGTGGGAGGGAGAAACCCAAGAGAGGAGAGGGAGAAAAATTGGGAGAGAGGGGGTGGGAAGGAGATACCTAAGAGAGTAGGAGAGAGAGGGAGTACTCAGGGGAGAGGGAGTACTCAAGATAAAGAGATTAGAGAGAGATGGAGGGGGTGGGGGGGAGATACATGAGATAGAGGGAGAGAGTGAGAGAGTGGGAGGGAGATATCTGAGAGAGGGAGAGAGAGAGGGAGAAAGATATAGGGAGTTAGAGAGAGAGAGGATGTGGGAGAGAGATAGAGGGAGTGAGTGAGAGAGACAAAGAGAGGCTTGAAAGAGGGAGAGACTTGAGAGAGTGAGAGGGAGAGAGATATAGGGCATGAGAGAGAGAGGAACTTGAGAGAGCGAGGGAGAGGTGGTGGGAGGGAGATACTTGAGAGAGATGGAGAGGTAGATAGATACAAATTGAGGGAGTGAGATAGGGAAGGAGTGGAAGGGTTTAGGATTTAATGGTTGAGGGTTTAGGGTATAGGGTTGAGTGTTTAAGGTTTTAAGGGTTGAGGGTATAGGGTTGAGGGATTAGGGAAGAGAAGGTGGGATGTATGGAGCGAGAGATGGAGGGAGAAGTGAGATAGAGATAAGGAGAGAAGATGAGGGAGGGACAAAGATAGATGAGGGTTGAGGATCCAATGTATAGGTTAGATGGTTGAGAATTGAAGGTATAGGGTATAGGTGTATTGGTAAGGGTTTCCTTGACTAGTGTGTTACATCATGTATTTGATTGTTTCCACTTTATAGAGTTGGTTAGTACTTCTCCTTTCCTCTAGCATACACTTACTTCTATTTTCCATGATCCCATGTTGCTTCTATTTTTCATATTACTAATGATAGTGATGTAAATGATTCTAGGAATGTTTAATTTTACACATATTTCCTTCTTATACTTTAGCTCATTTTGATGATACTTCATGTCCTTGGCATCTCATGATGGATCTGTTATAAATTAGGATCTTAGAATACTAATAATTATAATCAAGATATAAAATAAACAAAATGAGAATCATACAAGCATAGATTTTACACATTACACAAGATATACATGGAGAAGACTCTTTTAGGTAAAAACCCCATAAAGCATCATTTTATTAAAACACTTGTAATAATGGTCTATTATAACATAAACTGAACTTGGGGAATATTTCTCCATACTTCCACATGGGCCAATAATATTGCATGTGCATAGTGATATAATTCACTATCAATCTCTAAATTCTTCATCTCTCAAATGAAAGGGAGCCTCCTTAAATATAGAAGAAAGGATGGAATAATACTTGTAGTGTAGTAAAATGCATACCCTTGCATTTTCACACTTGTTTGGGTCTGCCTTGCTTTATTTATCCTCATTTATGGCTTAATTGGTTCTATTTTGTGTCGACAATCCCTATGAATGGCATCTTTTTCTAGCTAATCCTGACATTCTCCATTGCATAAATGATATTCTTAATTACTTTGATCTGTGTGTCTTTGATTTTTGGTTGGGACTAAAACACCACTTAGGGTGTCTTTGTCCCTCTGAGGTCTTGGGACCCCAATTTTGAGGCATCTTAATTGGGCCCATTTTTGGTGTCATTGCCCAAGTTTCATCACTCGGGACTAAGATGCCACCTAGGGTGTCTTAGTCATCCTTGAGTCATTTTGGGGATTTAAATTCAAATTTCAGTGAGATTTAGCTCCCTTTATTTAATGAATTCATATGTCAGCTTGGTGTGATATAATTCAAAGTGAGGGAGAGAGAGGGGGAGTTGCTCAGAGAGTGGGAGGGAGAGAGGGGGAGAGTGGGAAATAGAGAGGGAGGGAGAAGGGGAGAGTAGGAGAAAAAGAGAGTGGGAGGGAGATAGGGAGAGAATGGGAGGAAGAAAGGGGGAGAGTGGGAGATAGAGAGGGAGGGAGAGAGGGGGAGTGTGGGAGAGTGGGAGAAGGGGAGAAGCGAAGAGTGGGAGATCAAGAGAGTGGGAAAGAGTGGGAGATAGAGAGGGAGGGAGAGAGAGAGGGTGAGAGTGGGAGAAAGATAGAGTGGGGGAGAGTGGGAGTGGGGGAGAGTGGGAGAAAGAGAGAGGGGGAGGGAGAGAGGGGGAGAGTGGGAGATAAAGAGGTAGGGATTGAGGGGGAGAGTGGGAGAAACCCTAAACCCTAAATCCTAAACCCTCAACTCTCAACCCTCAACCCTCAACCCTCAACCCTCAACCCTCAACCCTCAACCCTCAACCCTCAAACCCTAATCCCTCAACCCTTAAACCCTAATCCCTCAACCCCTATACCCTCTTAATTGCTCAACCCTCAATATTCAACCCTTAAACCCTAATCCCTCAACCCCTATACCCTCATAATCCCTCAACCCTCAACCCTCAACCCTTAAACCCTAATCCCTCAACCCCTATACCCTCTTAATCCCTCAACCCTCAATCCTCAACCCATAAACCCTAATCCCTCAATCCTTATACCCTCTTAATCCCTCAACCCTCAACCCTAAACCCTTCAACCTTAATCCCTCTACCCCTATACCCTCTTAATCCTTGAATCCCTCAACCCTTAAACCCTAATCCCTCAACCCCTATACCCTCTTAATCCCTCAACCCTCGATCCTCAACCCTAATCCATCCAACCTATGCCTTCTTAATCCTCAGCCCATGCAGCCCTAATCCTCAGCCCTTGAGCCCTAATTCCTCAGCCCTATACCCACCTACTCTTAATCCCTCAACCCTCAACCCTTAAACCCTAATCCCTCAATCCCTATACCCTCTTAATCCCTCAACCCTCAACCCTCAACCCTTCAACCTTAATCCCTCTACCCCTATACCCTCTTAATCCTCAGCCCTCAACCCTAATCCCTCAACCCCTATACCCTCTTAATCCCTCAACCCTCAACCCTTAACCCTTAAACCCTAATCCCTCAACCCCCATAACCTCTTAATCCCTCAACCATCAACCCTCAACCCTCAACCC